>JAAALK010000079.1:33836933-34095218 GCA_019279435.1 Zizania palustris | reverse complement strand
CGACGCGGGTGGGCGGCAGGACTTGGCCGGCGGTAGGAGACAGGAGGCGCAGGAGTGCGGTGGGTTGTGGGGAAGCAGGCAGCGGTGGGGAGCAGAGGGGCGTGGCGGGGAGCAGGGGCGCGGCGGGGAGCAGGGGGCATGGCGGGGAGTAGAGGGGCGCGGCGGGGAGCGGGGGAGCAGATCTGGGCGCAATAAGTGCGCCCAGATCTGCGGGGCCTTTTTTAACCTAATCCCATGTTCGCCGAGTGCCAAATTGGGAGGCACTCGGCGAACGCCAATTTTTTTTAAAAAAAGTTTGCCGTGTGCAAGGGCTAAATGCACTCGACAAAGAGTTTTTATTTTTTTTTCAAAAAAAAAATAAAATAGGAAAAAGACAGTAAAAAATTCCATAATTTGGCATTATATAATATACACTAATATTTCATCCTAGAAAATTTCTAAGTTCAAATAAACAAATATAAGGCACTTGTAGTTTAAATTTGGGATATTTTACTTAAAATCCTATAAACAACTTTTATTAACCAAAAATAGCAAACTAACTCTAAAAAAGGCCAATTTTTGACATGGTATAAGATAAATTGAGTTTTAGTAGTACAAAAAGTTTTAAGTTCAAACAAGTATTTGAATATCGATTTGCTTCTAAATCTAACTCATTTCATCCCTAAACTCCTAAT
The DNA here is from genome assembly GCA_019279435.1 of Zizania palustris. Lineage (NCBI taxonomy): Eukaryota > Viridiplantae > Streptophyta > Magnoliopsida > Poales > Poaceae > Zizania > Zizania palustris. The sequence goes on along the minus strand of JAAALK010000079.1, from coordinate 34,094,544 downwards.
AAACCTTCTCCAAGATTGTCAAATTTCTAAAGGTCATACATGAAAACTTTGTCGAAACATTATGAATTTTTTACCATAGTACATATGTATGATATAATGACACCATGTCAAGTATTATATTTTTTAGGCATCAATTTAATTTTATAGAATTAAAAAACCATTAAGCTCTATGTTGTCGCCCGAGCTGTCGTAAATTAGATTTTAAATATTTAGATATATTTAGTTGTAAAAGATTAAAAATGGAATCATGAACATAAATATGATTTTTCTACAATTATTGAGTCATTATTTCATGTACATGCACTTGAAATTTGACCCACTTCGAAGTAAATCCTAGAAACAGGATTAATTTATTAAAAATAGCAAGCCCACTCATAAAAGTATGAAAATTTTCCATGGATTAACAAATGTTGAATTATGACTGTAAAAAAATTCAAGTTCAAAACATGTTTTAAATGTGATATAGAGTCAAAATATGTTTTCACTTGAAATAATGGGATTATATACTTTGCCGAGTGCATTTAGATATGGCACTCGGCAAAAGTGATTTTTTTGGTCTTTGCCGAGTGTCATTTCTATTTACACTTGGCAAAGATTTTTTATACTATTTTTAAAAAAAACTAAAATAGAATACAGCCAGTAAAAAATCCCATAATTTGGCATTATATAATATACACTAATATTTCATCCTAGAAAATTTCTAAGTTCAAATAAACAAATATAAGGCGCTTGTAGTTTAAATTTGGGATCTTTTACTTAAAATCCTATAAACAACTTTTATTAACCAAAAATAGCAAACTAACTCTAAAAAAGGCCAATTTTTGACATGGTATAAGATAAATTGAGTTTTAGTAGTACAAAATGTTTTAAGTTCAAACAAATATTTGAATATCGATTTGCTTCTAAACCTAACTCATTTCATCCCTAAACTCCTAAACCTTCTCGAAGATTGTCCAATTTCTAAAGTTCATACATGAAAACTTTGTCAAAACATTATGAATTTTTTACCATAGTATATATGTATGATATAATGACACCATGTCAAGTGTCATATTTTTTAGGCATCAATTAAATTTTCTATAATTAAAAAACCATTAAGCTCCATATTGCTAGTCAAGTGTCGTAAATTAGATTTTAAATATTTAGTTATATTTAGATGTAAAAGATTACAAATGTAATCATGAACATAAATATGATTTTTCTATAATTTTTGAGTCATTATTTCATGTACATGCATTTCAAATTTGACCCACTTCGAAGTAAATCCTAGAAATACGATTAATTTATTAAAAATATCAAACCCACTCATAAAAGTATGAAAATTTTCCATGGATTAACAGATGTTGAATTATGACTGTAAAAAAAATTCAGGTTCAAAACATTTTTAAAATGTGATATGGACTCAAAATGTGTTTTCACATGAAATAATGGGTATTTCATCTTTACCGAGTGTTTTATTAAATACACTCGGCAAAGCAGCTAACTTGACACGTGGCGCACAGGTTTGCCGAGTGTCAGGTTTGACACTCGGCAAACCCTACTGTTGGCGTAAAAGATTACGCTAACAGGTTTCGATAGATTATGAACTAATAAACGAAGTGTTTGTGGGTAAACTGTTTCAAGCCTCCAAATAGGATAATAGCTCAGAACAGTTCGAAGATGTGTATTGTATAACTTAGTATTCCATCCCCTTTACAGGGTAAAACGGGGGGTATTTATAGGCCCAAACATTAAGGAAAAGACCTTTTTACCCCTATATTACAACCAACATAGTGGAAACTATTCGGTACCCTTGACAGGGCTAGAACGGTAAAAGACTAATCTACTGAGATAGAAGATAAATCTTCTATCCTAACTGGCAAAGAGATTATGCGAAGAGTCCAAGTTCGAAGATATACTTCGAACTAAAGTTTGCCTTCAACCTTTGAACTTGATTCAATGCACTCCCGGAGTTAGACACTGAAAGCCTTTGATTAAATCACTTGCTTGTCTCCTCGCAGCAATGGCTCCGAGGATGAAGTATTTTCCCCCAACAGTAGCCCCTCAAATACGCTTCTCCTCTAGACCTGTGACGTTAGGAGAGCAGTATACGCAAGAAAAATAATCATCCGTAGAGGCTAACAGTTTTAATCAACCCTTAAAATATGCGGAGATTTGAAACTGTAGGACCGAGAGTAGCGACCAGAGGGGGGTGAATGGGCGCCTAAAAATTCTTTCGAATCTATAGCCTACTCCCAATACCCAACGCACCTCAAAAGACTAAGCAACGGAGTGTGAACAGAATGCCTAAGTCTAAAAGTATCTAGCCTAGAAACAACCGGTGTCAAAAATAGAGAAACACCAAAACAGTACTAATAGGCAGATAAACAAAATATTCAAGACATGGCAGATCCAACTTCTCAGTAAAATAATCTAAGTACACATGGAATGGGATGAGAAGTTACTGTTCAAATTTGTCTCCTGTTCGTAACTTGGCGAAGCCTGCTTTGCATTGACGAAGCCTGCTTCGCAGTGTCGAAGCCTGCTTCAGAGTCCCTTGTCGAAGTCTTAGCGAAGGTTGTCGTTGAAGTGTCGAAGGTTTGTTGAGTCTAGCCTAGTTCGAGTATGGCAGAGAGCGAAGTATTCTTCGAAGCGAAGTATGAAAGTATCGAAGCCTGCTTCGAACAGAGTACTTCGAAGCCTATACTTCGATCAGAAAGCTTCGAACAACGTTTGCAGAAAAGCAAGCTTCGAATGAGATGCTAAGCCAAACACACGACAGTAAGATCAAATCAAAGCCAATACTCTAACTTCGAAGCTAGCCTTGATCGAGGTATGATTACCTAAGTGGTAACCTTCGAATTGAGGATTAACTTCGAAATACAAGCTCCGAACCTACACACTGTGACCCTCGAAAAAAGACAGCAGCAGAAAGACCTCAGAAAAACATACTCCGAGCGAAGTCTATCAGAGAGACATGCTTCGATGCTAACTTCGAAACCTATCAAAGTATTGACTTTGGAGACCTCGAGTCGGAGTATACCTTCGCAAGAACTGTCAAAGTATGCCAAGCTAACAGAAACTAAGCACAGAACATACTTCGAAGCTAGGTTCACAGTTTAAAGTCGGAGTTACTAGTTGCAGCGAAGCCTTTGGAGAAGTCTGGTCGAAGCCTGCCTCACAGAGCTAAATGACTTCGAACAAACTAGGGGGCTTCGCCAGAAACAGCCAGAGAAAAAGGCTAGGCTCTGTCAACTCGATCAAAAGGCTATGCAGGAAAAACAAGCTAGAGTACTAGTGTATTGTTGCTACAGTGAGTAGGTACTACTTGCTGCATGCAAGAACTAGTACTACTCACCCGATGAACACAAGCAACCAGAGACACAATCGTTCAAGAATAAAATACCCGCACCCAAAATGAGACTGCAGAGCCACAAGAAACGATGCAAACCAAATGACCTGAATAGAGAATAAAATCTCAAGGCATCATGAAGAATAGAAGGAATGAGGAATAAACATCTGGCAGCGCGCATGAACAGGAGCAGAGAGAACGCAGGGAACAAGAGAGGAATGACCCAAGGAATTGAATAAAAAGTGAGTTCAGCAAAAGGGTGACCTAACCCTAGGGATTGGGGCCCTATTTATAGGCTGCCCAATAGCTAGGAATATTCCACCAGCCCCTTAGGGTTTTTTACAGACGCTGAAATAAAGGAAAAGACTAAACTGCCCTTAGGAAATTTTTACAGACTCGACTGACTAACTGTGGTCCTAGGGACAAAATAGTAAACTCCTATTTACAAATGACTTATCCGGAAGCTAAGCTTTCATAGCGACTACGGCTTCTCTTCTGGACAGTCCGATACAAGATCAGCGGTCGTCAGTTTTGCACCGAAACTGACAAAGCCTCCACCGACTTTGCACCAGGTACCCGGATTGGGCCAGCCCGACTCCGTAGCTCTCTCAGCCCGGCAATCGCTCACCGCCCGTGTACCTGAGTCAATCCTGGTCAACAGCCCAGTGGGTCTTCTACTGCTTCTGGCCCATGTACCCGGATTGGGCCAGCCCAACTTCGCAGCCCCTCTGCCCGACGGTCACTCGCTGCCCGTGTACCTGAGTCACACGCGGCCCATGACGCAACAGATCTCCTCTCTTCTTCTGTCCTCTTTGACTATCGTTGACAATGACTCATCACATCTGGAGCCATGAGGCCCACGCTATTCAGCATGGCTCCTCAATCTCCCCCTTGATGAGTGCATTGTCAACACTTCACTTCTTCAGCTCTTCAGTACCTGCGAACACATGTGGAAACACGAAAACAAATCACAAGAAAACAAAGAAGAAGAAAATGAAGTAAAAGTTTAACCCTAATGACCAAAAGCCAATCAAAGAGCAAGAAGTGGTCATTATGGTTAACCAAAATGTAAAAGCTCAAAATGAGTGTGATCTCAGAAACATAAACAAGGATAACAAAAGAGTAAGGACAAACGGGACAAAAACTCCCCCTGAAACAAATCTCAGAGAAAGCCAAAACTCCCCCTTGAACTCTTATCCCAAAATTTCTCCCCCTTGTTGACAAGTGAACTCATCAAGCACGCGAAAAAGACACAAACTCCTACTGAAATGCAACTCCCCCTCAAAATATGCAATGAATGCAACTGGGGTGCATGTGGACTGAAGAAAGCATGCTTCTCAGATATCATTGACTGCAAGTACAACATTTAACAAATACAGCAAAAGACATACTATCAAAGACACATGGCATGATTAGTGTAGCAGATGATATCTACCAAGATAAGCATTGTTCAAAACAAAGTGCTTCAGCAAACTTGTTGATTTTTTAATTTTCAGGCTTTTTCACTTTCCTTTTTCATTTTTGCCAAGGGTTATTTGCATGTCAAACCTTATGCTAACCGACCAAGTCAAGCCTAGGCCAGAACTGGACCATCAGAAGCTTAAGACATTGGTCTTGGCCTACACTACACCGTCCCAGTTCATACCAAAGTGCTATGGTAAGCAGTCCAGAACAATGTAATGCGACAAAACAAACCCACTTGGATCTTTTCAACTCAAGCATAAAAAAGCATGGAATTTTCATTCATTTTTTATTTTTATCATTTTTATAGCATATTTTCCATGTTAAAGCATAAAGATGTCCAAGTTGCATGTTTGCATCTAAGTCAGGAAATAGCTACAAGGCATGTAACAGATAGCAAGAACATTCAGCCTACGCACGCTAGTTACCAGAAGCAATGGTGATCATTTTTTCAAGTTTAAAGCATAAAAGCCATGCATATGACAGATATCAGACATATCAAGTGAACTAAACCAAAGCATGATCATTGACAAGTATTCAAAAGCATGTACCAGCTAGAATAAGTAAAGCAGTTCAATCATATAACAGAAGCAGCTCAAAAGTGTGATATGTGAATATGTATGAGATGAACACACACAAAAAGACTCAAGAAAAGAGTAAAGAAGAAAGAATACTGACGCAAAATATCCTAGAAAGGATACACAACACCCAAATCCCCTCGTAAACGCTCAAAAGTAGACTGATCTAGGGGTTTGGTGAAAATGTCACCCAACTGATGATGAGTATCAACATGAACAAAGTCAATGACACCTTTCTCATATTGATCCCGCAGAAAGTGAAAGCGCACATCAATGTGTTTTGTTTTTGAATGGAGACAAGGGTTTTTCCCTACACTAATAGCACTGGTGCTGTCGCAAAACAATGGAACCCTGGTAGGAAAGAACAACCCAAAATCTCGCAGAGTGGAAATCATCCAAACCAACTGTGAGCAGCAGCTAGCAGCCGCTACATACTCAGCCTCAGTAGTCAAAAGAGCAACTCCTGAGGAGTCATGCTGAATAGCGCGGGCCTCATGGCTCTAGATGTGATGAGTCATTGTCAGCGATAGTCAAAGAGGACTGAAGAGAGAAAGAAGACCTGCTGCGTCATGGGCCGCGTGTGACTCAGGTACACGGGCAGCGAGCGACTGTCGGGCTGAGAGAGCTGCGAAGTCGAGCTGGCCCAATCCGGGTACATGGGCTAGGAGAAGCAGAAGACGCACTGGGCTGTTGACCAGGATTGACTCAGGTACATGGGCGGTGAGTGATTGCTGGGCTGAGAGAGCTGCGGAATCGGGCCAGCCCAATCCGAGTACCTGGTGCAAAGTCGGTGGAGGCTTTGTCAGTTTCGGCGCAAAACTGACAACCCCTGATCTTGTATCAGACTGTCCAGAAGAGAAGCCGTAGTCGCTAGGAAAGCTTAGCTTCCGGATAAGTCATCTGTAAATAGGAGTTTACTATTTTGTCCCTAGGCCCACAGTCAGTCAGTCGAGTCTGTAAAAATATCCTAAGGGCAGTTTAGTCTTTTCCTTTTATTTCAGCATCTGTAAAAAACCCTAAGGGGCTGGTGGAATATTCCTAAGTGTTGGGCAGCCTATAAATAGGGCCCCAATCCCTAGGGTTAGGTGACCCTTTTGATGAAATCACTTTTTAATTAATTCCATGGGTCATTCTCTCTCCTGCTCATGCTCCTGTTCATGTGCGCCGCCAGGCTCTTGCTCACTGGATGTTTATTCCTGCATTCCTTCTATTCTTCATGATGCTTTGAGATTTTATTCTCTGTTCATGTCATTCGGTTTGCAGTGTTTCGTGTGTCTTTGCAGTCTCGTTCTGTGTGCGGGCATTTTATTTCTGAACGATTGTGTCCCTGGTTGCTTGTGTTCTTCAGCCGAGTAGTACTATTTCTTGCATGCAGCAAGTAGTACCTACTCCCTGTAGCAACAGTACGCTAGTTTGCTAGCCTTGCTTTTTGCTCATAGCCTTTTTGATCGAGTAGACGGAGCTTAGTATTTTCTCTGGCTGTTTTCTAGCGAAGCCCCCTCGTTTGTGCGAAGTCATTCAGGTCTGTGAAGCAGGCTTCGACCTGACTTCTTCGAAGGCTCTACTAAAATGTTCAACTCCATTTTTGAACTATGATCTTTGCTTCGAAGTATGTTCTGTGCTTAGTTTATGTTCTCTTGGCATACTTCGGCAGCAATTGCGAAGGTATACTCTGACCCGAGCTTTTCGTAGCCGATACTTCGACAGGCTTCGAAGTTAGCTTCAAAGCATGTCTCTCTGGTAGACTTCGCTCGAAGTAGTTTTTCCTAAGAAGTTTCTCTGTTGCTGTAATTTCCATGGATCTCAGTTTGTGAGTTCGAAGCTTGTTTTCCGAAGTATATTTCAAGGCTTCGACCTCTTGTGAGAGCATCAGCACACTTCGATTCGAAGTTGGTCTGTGGTTCAGAGGTTACCACTTCGGTAGTTGTACCTCGATCAAGCTAGCTTCGAAGGTAGAGTGTAGGCTTCGATTTGGTCTTGCTGCTGTGTGTTTGGCTTCACTTCTCTTTCAAAGGTTGCTTTTCTGCGAACTTTGTTCGAAGCTTTCAGATCGAAGTCTAGACTTCGAAGTACACTATTCGAAGCAAGCTTCGATACTTTCATACTTCGCTTCGAAGCATACTTTGCTCTCTGCTACACTCGAACTAGACTAGACTCAACAAACCTTCGGCATTTCAACGACAACCTTCGCTAGACTTCGACAAGGGACTGCGAAGCAGGCTTCGACACAGCGAAGCAGGCTTCACCAAGTTTCGAACAGGAGACAAATTTGAACAGTAACTTCTCATATCTTTTCATGTACACTTAGATCATCAGCTGAGAAGTTTCATTTGTCATGTTTTGAATACTTGGTTTATCTGCCTGTATTGGTGTTTCTCTAGGACCCCAATCTTTTCTAGGCTAGATACTTTTAGACTTGGCAATCTGTTCACGCTTCGCTGCTTAGTCTTTTGAGGTGCGTTGGGTGTTGGGAGCAGGCCATAGATTCGAAAGAATTTTTAAGGCACCCATTCACCCCCCCCTCTAGTCGCTACTTTCGGTCCTACAAGTGGTATCAGAGCCTGGTTAGGGTTTTTCCATACCTTAACCGGTTCTAAACCCCAGTAGTGATCATGACTTATCCTGGCAAGGTCCCGTCCTTGGAATCTTATGGATATAACTATTGGAAGACTCGCATGCGAGCCTATCTTATGAGCCAAGGCTCGGACATCTGGGACATTTGCGTTCACGCTACGTTCGTTATATTGCCAGTTGCTGAGCATGGCACTCCTGGTATCATTGCCCAGCATCTGAACAATAGTAAGGCTGTGAACATTTTGTTTTCTGGTTTAGGTCCCACTAAGTTTGAGCGTGTGAGCCATCTCTCCACTGCGAGAGAGATCTGGGCTACCCTCAAGGCACACCATGAGGGAACAGCCCAGGTCAAGGCTTGGCTCCATCAGACCTACCGGCGTGAGTATGAGAACTTCACACAAAAGCCGGGTGAATCTGTTAAAGCGTTGTTTGGTCGTTTTCAATTGATGATAAACAAGCTTCGGGACAACAAGGCTGAGGGTGCTCAGCTAGTCTCAGATCACGAGCAGGCGCTCAAGGTTATCCATACCTTGGACCCAAAGATCTGGGAGATCAAGGTATCCTCTATCGTTGAGAGCACATCTTATGATACCTTGACCATTTCTGAGTTGTTTAGCAAGCTGAAGGCCACCGAGGTTGATCCCACTTCTGTGAGCTGTGCTGGGTTCTCTTTGATGTCTATCACTAAGGACCAGCTTGAGTCTTTGGGAGATGATGACCTGTGTCTTTTTAACAATCGGGTGTGTCGTGTTTATGACAAAATAATATTCAAAAGACACGGCACAAAATCCGGGTGCTTTGAGTGTGGTGACCCAAGACACTTCATCGCCGACTGCCTCAAGCGCAATGGACACAAGAAGGGCACCGGTGGTGGCTTCCATGACTCCGGCAAGTGCGACAGCTCCTCCTTTAACAAGGGCAAGCCAAAAACAAGGTTCTTCAGAAAGGCCCTGAAGGACTACCGGCGTGAGAACAAGAAGCGCGACAAGGCCTTCTTCGCCGAGATGGAGAAGAGCTACTCCAATCGGCCCACGTCTTCTTCCTCTTCATCGAGCTCAAGTGATGAGGAGATCGTCATTAGGAAGGGGAAGGACAAGGACGATCCGGCGGGTCTTTGCTTCATGGCTTTCGGGGACAGACCGAAGAGCCGCTCACATCAACGTCGAAGATCCCACAAGAGCTTCTGCTCAATGGCTCTTGGGGATAAGGAAGAGAAGAGCTCCTCCGATGACTCCGACGATGACGACAACGAAAAGGTATCATCTTATGAACGCGAAATTGTTAATTTACTTGAAAGCAATCATCAGGAGTTAAAATATCGGGAAAAACTGCTTAGGGGTGCTAAGAAGAGGATAGATGAGTTAGAGAGTGAGCTTGTCGTGGCCAACGACAGAATTGAGAGTCTATCTTCTTCCCCCTGCTTGGGTGATAGCAGTGAGTGCCCGAAGTGTGAGGTGCTTCTGTGTGACTTGTCAACTCTGAAGTCCAAGTACACAGAAAGGGTTGATGAGAGGGACGCTTTGGCCACTGAGCTTGAAAGCGCTCAGTTGGAGCTGAAAGATGCTCAAGCCACTGTCGTCGCACCCTGTGCTGATTGCCCATCTCATCTAGCTGTCTTAGCTGAGCTGAAAGCAAAGGGCGATGAGCATTTGGGGGATTTGGAGAGAGTGAGAGCTGAGCTGGCATAGACTAGGCTAGAGCTTGAGACACTGTCAGTTCCACCCACTGTCTGTGAGAACTGCCTGTCTCTTAGACTGGAATTGATTAAGTTGAAAGTCAAGAAGTCTGTCCAGGTAGATAGCGAGTGTGAGACCTGCTTGTCTTAGGTGGAGGTTCTAGATTCCTTGAGAGAGGAGTTAGCAGATTCTCAGAATGAGAATTTTTACCATCGTTCTATCCTGAGTTGGATCAGTGCCCGAGAGCCACAGCTCGGCATGATGATCCAGCAGTTCAAGAGGCAGGATGGGTTTGGGGTAGGTTACACCTACACCAAGGCTGACTTTGAGAGTGCCATTAGCCGGGCAGTGGAGTGGAGTAAAATGACTCCTGAGCAGAGATATCCCAAGACTCACTCCACTGAGTCTTCCCTGGCTAGTCAGCCCAAGGATGGAGTGATCCATGAACAGCCCAAAGCTCCACCCAAGAAGCCCATCTGGGTTCCAAAGCCCAAACACCTCCACACTTCTCTTGACTCTCTTCTTGGACCCTCTCAACCCAAGAAGACTACACCAAACACCACTAAGCCCAAGAACCCCAAGCCTCAACCACATCCCAAGAAGCCCACCTATCATTGTGAGTATTGCTAGAGAGACGGGCATCTTGCGGAGTTTTGCTTTAGGAGGAAGCGAGTTGAGAGAGCAGAGCGTGCTCGTGGTGGTCAGGAGCAGTTCTACCAGCAGGGTGGATGAGGGGAGAGGCTGGAGGCCAGGCCACGTCGTGTAGGTGGTTGTAGAGGAGACGGCTTTCATGCCCGTGCTCCAGTTGGTGGTGTTCGTTCTGGTAGAGTTCCAGGTCGTTTTGGCTACGGTCCTGGACCTCGTGGCCGAGGTTTTAGGGAGAACCATGGACAGCGTTTTGAGTCACGCTTCGGTCCAAACTCTTCTGATGGTTTTCGCTTTCCTTCTTTTGAGCAGATGGCTCGACACTGGTTTAGTTCTTTTGCTAAACCTGGTGTCGGACCATTTGCTCCCCCTTACAACCACTGATTGTGTAGGATCGGGGACTGGAGGACGTTTGGATCATTATTGACGACTTTTCTCGATTCTCATGGGTTTTCTTTTTGGAGTCTAAGGATGAAACTTTTCATTTTGTTCATGACTTGATTTTGAAGCTGAAGAATGAGAACAATGGTCGGATGCGAGCAATTCGCTCCGACAATGGCTTTGTGTTCAAGAACTCTCAGTTCGTCAGCTTCTGTGGTGATCAGGGTCTTGCTCCTTACACTCCCCCATAGAACGGTGTTGTGGAACGAAAGAACCGCACGCTAGTCGAGATGGCCAGGACGATGCTCGATGAGCACATGACTCCTAGGCATTTTTGGGTTGAAGCCATGAACACGGCTTGCTATCTTGCAAACCGCATTTTTCTTAGAGCTTACCTAGGTAAGACTTCATATGAGTTGCGGTTTGGCAGATAGCCCAAGGTGAGTCACTTGCGAGCATTTGGCTGCAAGTGCTTTGTGCTCAAGAAGGGAGGGCATTTGGACAAGTTTGAGTCTCGTTGCTAGGACGGAGTTTTTCTTGGCTACGCTTTACATTCTCGAGGCTTCCGTGTTTGGAACCTCAACTCCCAGCAGCTTGTCGAGACTTGTGAGGTTTCTTTCGATGAGTCCTTGCCTTCTTTGACTCATTTTGAGCTTTCTAGAAATAACAAGCTTGGAGAGTCCATCTTCGAGGAAGATGAGGATACTCCAGCTGCTGATGAGGGTGGGCCTTCTGCACCTCCTGCAGATCCCACACCTTCTGAGACTTCGACTGAGGATGAGGGCGGACCTCTGATCACTTCTTCCACTTCGATCGAGCCCCCTTAGTCGAGTCCAGAGGTACTAGCTGCTGACTCCGGTGAGGTGACTTCAGATCACCAGGGATCCCGAGCAGTTCAACGTTGTTGGCGTAAAAGATTATGCTAACAGGTTTCTGTAGAAGAGAAACTAACAAACGAAGTGTTTGCGAAGAGAACTGTTCTAAGCTTCCGAAAGGATAATAACTTAGAATAGTTCGAATGTGTGTATTGAATAACTTGTATTCGGTCCCTATTACAGGGTGAAATGGGGGGTATTTATAGGCTCAAACATTAAGGAAAAGACCTATTTACCCCTCTATTACAACCGACATAGTGGAAACTATTCAGTTCCCTTAATAGGGCTAAAATAGTAAAAGACTAATCTAATGAGAAAGAAGATAAGTCTTCCATCTTAGCTGGCAGAAAAGATCTTGAAAAGCCTTAGTTTGAAGATGTACTCCGAACCAAAGCCTATCTTCGTACTTCGAACTTGGTTCCGGGTATCTTCGAAGATGATCTTCTGGGAACCTTCGAACCTGATGTCTGCCTTTATGCTGCTTCGGCAATAACCCCGAAGATGAGATATTTTCCCCCAACAGTAGCCCCTCGAATACGCTTCTCCGTTTGACCTGTAACGTTAGGAGAGCAGTATACGGAAGGAAAAAATAACCAAACATAGGGGTTATTGGTTTTTATTTTATCTCCGAAATGAACGAAGATATGAACTTCGAATCAGTCTTAAGGTAATTGCTTTTCGAACTATCTTAGAACCGACTCAAGAAGTTCGAAAGTCTTTTAGACTTAGAGAAAATAGCCGTTAAGTTTCTGTTTCCAACAGAAACTGTAGTAAGCGTTAATCTCGGGGAAAAGTAACGGCAGGAATGCGAAACGACACAAACTAACGGTAAAAAAGTGAAATCTAGGCTATAAATAGAAGGCCTAGAAGTTACCTGGTTACCTTTTCATCGCGTTCTTGCAATCAAAAACTTTTTAGCCCTTTGAGTTCTTGAGCTCTAGCCTCCATTTCCTCAGAGCAATCCGGCGGTCGCGATGGTGAAGACTAAAGGATCTGCCACCTCCGTCAGCCTTGGCCCGGCAGCAAGCGGCCGCAGCAGCAGCGGCAGCAGCGTTGGCGGCGGCACCTACGATGCCGGCGGCGACATCCATGGCGGCAGGGGGGAGAAATCCCCAAATCGCCGATGACCAAGGTCTGTGCCCGCCATCGACGAAATATTTGGATCAATCTTTTGAGTTGGGGCCTTCTACCTGCAAGAGGGAGTCTTTGGCAATCACAGCAGGGGGAAAAATTAGTAATGGAGTTATGATCCGAAAGCCGGACAAAGAATCGATTCCATCGCCAAGACTCGGAGAAGTAGTGGTATTCGAAGCCTTCTTCGAAGCTGGCTTGGGCCTCCCTGCAGTGGATTTCTTGGCGGAGGTACTTGATCTGTTCCATGTAACCCTCCCCCAATTATCTCCGAATGCAGTAGCTAGATTAGCTATCTTAGAATGGGCGCTGAGAGCCGAAGGTTGTGAGGGGAGGGCAGAAATCTTCGCTGCACTTCATAGAGCAACTTGCCAGCCGAAGACCTTCGTAGGCTCTAGAGGTGAGAAAGTGGTGATATCCTTCGGCTCTATCAACTTTAGGCTTCGGGATGAATATGCCCTTCAGTTTCCTGCCAAGGCCATCAATGCTAGATGGTACACTGATTGGGTTCTGTGATGGTTCTATGCCGAAGTTGGAGCAAGCAGTCCTTTGGCTGGGCCCCTTAAAGAAATTCAATTCCGGAAAGAAGCCTTAGTGCAGCCCAACGAAGGCCAACTCGAAGCTCGTCTTAACCTGCTTCAAAAGATTAGCCGAAGGTTAAGCATGCGGGACTTAGCCGAAGAATTCATCGGACTGCAAATTCCTCCGTTGATGGCCAACTGGCCTGTCATCTTCGAGGATGATTCGGAAGGCGGTCTCCGCAAGATTAACTTGACTTCGAGCCCTGCAGGTAACTTCGAAACCAACATGCATTATACATATTTACTTCGAAGAAAGACTAATTTGATTTATTTTTTAGCTTCTTCAGCCCCTATTACTTCAGAGCAAATTGTAAGGGCTTCGGAGAAGATTTTGTGTGCCCCAACTCCGACTGAAAAAGAATGGAGAGTTAAATTAGTCGGGAGTTGGGAGAGGTTTAACAGAGTATGGGGAATGTTGGAGTTGACTCCGCCCCCTCTGATGGACTGGGTGCCTTCGGAGAAAGGACCCAAGAAGAGGACAGCTGAAACCGGAGCTTCGAGCTCCGCAAGGACTCCGGTGAAGAAGGTGGCTCGGAAGCCAAAAAATATCGCACCTTCGGACCCTGCGCCTTCGAGCTCAAGAACCTCAATCTCCGGTTCTAAAGAAGATGAAGGTATATTATTAGTGAGATTGATTGATGAAGATGCAGCTCAACAAAATATTCACATTGAAGATACTGCAGGTATGCCGGAGCTTCAAGCTAACATTGAAGAAGTGAGAGCTCCGGATACTCAAGAGGAGCAAATCGAAGCCCCTATGGGTGAAGATGAAGTTGAAGTTCCTACAACTTCAGTTGTGGATGAAGGGAGGACTGCTCACGGAGATACTCCGGCAGCAGAAATTTTAACTGTGGATTCAGATGATGACTTCACCTTTGATCCTCCGAGCAGTCCAGTGCTCGACCTCCCCCAGAATGTCGAAGGTAAACTTCGCATAATTCTTTTATTATTTTCTGCAAAATTATACAATGTATAATACCTTTGCTTTTGCAGAGCTCCCTTCTGTAGAAGTACAATGCGAAGATCCAATTCAAGGGCCTTCGACAACTTCGGAGCCGCACTCGGAGGTCGCTCAACAGGGGCCTGGAAGGGGTAAAAGACACATAGAGCCTCTCCCTACTCAAGGATCAACTTCGTCTGAGTCAACAGATGAAAGTGAATCAACTGAGGGGGGGCCATCTTCCGAAGTTCCAAGGACCTCAGGAGAACGCTCCGGACCTTCGTCAAGCAGGGATGACCAAAAGGCTTCGGCAATGCTCCCTCTTTTGACTCCTTTTTTGGAGCAAACTGGGCTTCGGACTTTGCTCAAACCTTTAGGTCGAGTGAGTCGCAAAGTCGGGGAGACAGAGCTGGTAGCAAAATTAAGCAGGGCGAAGAGTTCGGAGCTTAACGTTGCCTTGGAACGAGCGGCCTACCAGGTACGGAGCACCTTCGAGCCAATATCTTTAGCGAATTATATTGGGTTCGGAGTATATCTTCGAACCAGCAGCAAATTATACTTGAATAATTTCTTACTTTAGTTTTTTCTTTTCTCAGCAAGCAGTCTTGGCCCGCGCTGCAACTTTATCAAGCGAGAATGAAATTGCTCAGCTTCGGGAAGAAAATGAAGCTCTTAAACGCAACTTATCTTTCTCCGAAGCTAGAGTACTTCAAATGGATAATGTGATTTCAACGGAGCGTAGGGCCAGACAGGGCTTGGAGGCTGCTAATAAGGAGCTCGAAGCAGAAAGAATCGTGCTTCGGGCTGAAATTGAAAAGGTGCGGTTGGAGCATGCTAGTGCTGGGTCCGAACTTGTAAGGCTCCAAGAGGAAGCTAGCCAACTCCTAAACCAGAAGAATATTTTAACTACGGAGAATGCTAGGATTTCCGGAGTTTTGGCAGAAACGACTTCGAGCAAGGATGCACTAACTGAAGAAAAGCTCAAATCGGAGAAGGTAGCTACAGAGGTCATCGAACAGATGCTAGGTGTTCTAGAGTACTTCGGTACTACTGGATCACTTCCTTCGGATGACAACGTGACTCTGCTGCGCCGGCTAAAAAGGATCCAAGGAGCAGCGAAGCAAATGAAGACGGCAGGCATTCGTTATGGAGAACTCTCCGGACAAGTGTCTGCCCTCGGACTACTTTGTTACTATGAGGATTTGGGCCGAACAATCACTCCGAGCGCAGAGGGCTCCATTACCTTCGACGACGAGCGGCTTTTGAATCCTTCCGAAGGCGTGACTGCCGCCTGGCGAGCCTTTCAAACCTCATGGAGAGCCGAAGGTCGTTCTGCGATCAAGGCTTGGATCGATGAAGGCCAACGCCAGAAGCAAGTTCGGAGCCAAGCTTCGAGCAGTCAGCCTCCTCCGAACCCGCAGGTTTAGGAATTATTTAGGATTTTTTGACTATGTAAAGCTCATGCTTGTAAACATTTATCAATGAAAATCTTGTTTGTCATATTTTTAGGCTTTGCCTCTTATGGAAGACATCGAAGTGTTAGAGCTTAACAACGAACTTCGCTCATTATGGAACACCTTCGAACTTCTAAAGAGTTATAAACGTCCTCGATTTCTTATTCCTCGAGATGACTCCGGCGTAATTGCGCCCAAAGTAATCAAAGACGTATTGTCTTATATTAAAGAGGAAGAGAAAGAAGTTGACGCAAACACCTCGTCTTCTGAAGACACTAATTGGTCTGAAGACGAAGGTGAAGCTCGAAATAAAAGATCTGAAGATCTTAGAAGCTGGGAAAGAAGCCCCGAACGGCTTCGAACTTGGGCCGAGCTTCAACAAGAGCAGAAGGATTTTAGAGCTTCGAAGGGGAGGAAGAGAGTTAAACGTAAAGTTCTTAGAACTTCCGATGTTGGAACTAGTCGTTCCACCCCTAACTCTCGGGACCGAAGAGGTCTCCGATTCCTTCTTGGTATAGATAGCAATTTTTCATAGTGTAATCTGTAAACACATTTATTTCAATAATGAATGTCGATTTAAAATTGTCTCCATATTTACTAGCCCCTCTTTGTGTATAAGCAACTTCGACATGTATTCAAATATGGTTATGCGCAAAGAAAAAACTTCGGAGTACAATTTTTTGGGGGTTCAGAGCCCCTCTGTCATTAAAAGATCTTTTAAAATCTTATGAAATGTCTTCGACTATTTGTAGTCAGAAGAATGGTAATTTAGTACCTTTGTTTTATGAAAGAAATCAGTTAAGATAACTTTCAGGACACTTTAGTGCCTTAAAAAATTTGTCACTTTGGACTATGTTAACAGACATTCGAAGCTCATGGCTCAAATGCTGTTTTGCTTTAGCCACCTTCGGCTTATTTTTGCGATCTCTGACAAACCAATGGTTCGGAGTTTGCAATGATCTCTTTGGACTCTTTTTACGGATGTCTACCAGCCAATGGCTTGGACTCCGTATAATTTGGCCACCTTCGGCTCTTTTTGCAGAAGTCTACCAGCCAATGGCTTGGACTTCGCAGATTTTGGCCACCTTCGGCTCTTTTTACGGAAGTCTACCAGCCAATGGCTTGGACTCCGTAGGGTGTGGTTTTGGGCTCTTTTACGGATGCCTACAAGCCGGTGGCCTGGGCTCCGGATTATGTCAGCCCCCACGTCGGAGGCTTCGAACTTTATGGGTTCGAAGTCCGAAAATACAACCCAGCTTAATGACACTTCCCTCTCGGTCGACCCCGCGGTTCCAGTGCGTCCACTCGGAAGCTGGAAGTCTATGAGGGGAAGGCAACTATCAGGGTCATATGCTTTATTAATTTAGAGGATGATTACAAGCGAATTACAAGGAGCCCTTATGCGAAGTATCGCTTTAGGTGCTCCGCATGCCAAGCATGTGCTAACTCTTCACCTTCTAAATTAGCTAGTTTAAATGAACCAGGGCGCCCTGAGCGGACAATTAGGTATGGACCTTCCCATTTATTGCCTAACTTCCCTGGTGCTATAATGCTTCGTAGAACAAGATGACCTGGTCTTAGTTCATTGAGCTTAACCTTCGGGTCATACCAAGCCTTCGTCTGCTGATGATACTTTGATAAATTAGCTACAACTCGAAGTCTTGTTTCTTCTGATAAGTCTAACGAAGCTTGTCTTTCTTCTTCAATGTCTGGTTCGGTGCTGCGAAATGATCCCCCTTTGAGCTCTGTTGGAGTCATAGCTTCATCTCCGAATAGTAGTCTGAACGGAGTAAAACCTGTGGACCTTGTTTGCGTAGTCCGAATGGACCACAGAATCTTTGGAAGCTCTTCGGTCCACAGTCCCTTTGCTAATCCTACTATTCTTCGATTTAGCCCTGATAAAATATTTCCATTGGCTCGTTCTATGGCTCCATTCGACTGAGGATGCCTCACTGCAGCAAAACATAGTTGAATGCCTAGGTCTTCGCAAAACTTCCTGAAGGGTTCTGCGTCGAACTGTGTTCCATTATCAACTGTGAGGTATCTAGGCACTCCGAACCGACAAATAATGTTCTTCCAGAAGAATTTCTGCACATTGTTCGAAGTGATAGTTGTTAAGGGTTCTGCTTCCACCCACTTAGAAAAATATTCAATAGCTACCACTGCGAACTTCAGATTTCCCTTTGCTAACGGAAAGGGACCAATTAGATCCATACCCCATCTGGCCATAGGCCATACCGGAGCAATGACTTGAAGAGCTGTTGGTGGGCGATGACTCCGTCGACCCATCCACTGGCATCCTTGACAAGTGCGGACCAAGCTCTCCGCATCAGCTGTTATTGTGGGCCAATAAAGCCCCTGGCGAAGTGTTTTTCCTGCCAGAGCTCTAGGGGCTAAATGGCTTCCACAAATGCCTTCGTGAATTTCTCGAAGAATTTCTTGGCCTTCGGCTTGAGATATACATCGGAGTACAGGGGAACATACTCCGGCCTTGTATAATATACCGTTGATTAACTGATAGTTTCTGGCTCTGAGCTTTAATCTTGACAACTGGGTTCTTCGGGCAAATTTGTTCCTCCTTGCAAGAGTTCTATGATCGAATCTTTCCAATCTGCACTAGGAATGCAAATAATCTCCGCAGAGGCAATTTGTGGCACCGAAGGTATATTGAGCTCCTCATAGAAAGCTTCTTCAGGCACATCAACAGCTCCGGCTGCAGCCTTCGCTAAAATGTCTGCTTGCACGTTTTCCGCTCTTGGTATACTCCGAATGGAAATACCCTTGAAGTGTGCTTCGATTTTGCGGATTTCTTCTAAGTACTTTGCAAGCTGTGGATGCCGAACTTGAAAACTTTTGTCTACGTGCCCTGCTACTATCTGAGAATCTGTCTTTATAATTATTCTTGTAGCCCCTAGAGCACGTGCTTTCCAAAGTCCCAATAAAATCCCTTCGTACTCTGCTATATTATTGGTAGACTTAAAGTTGAGTCTTGCGGAGTACATTGCTCTTTGCCCTGACGGTGAAATCAACACTGCCACAATGCC
The DNA here is from genome assembly GCA_019279435.1 of Zizania palustris. Taxonomy (NCBI): domain Eukaryota; kingdom Viridiplantae; phylum Streptophyta; class Magnoliopsida; order Poales; family Poaceae; genus Zizania; species Zizania palustris. The sequence continues at coordinate 34,075,873 of JAAALK010000079.1, read as the reverse complement.
TGCTCCGGATGCTTGGAAAGCCCCATCGGAGTAAACAGTCCAAACTCCATCACTTGATTTCTCCGGAGTCAAATTCGCAGGTGGAGTCCACTCTGCTACGAAGTTTGCTAGGACTTGGGATTTGATAGCTGTCCTTGCCAAGAAAGATATGCCGAAGGGTGCTAACTCGACTGCCCACTTTCCAATCCTTCCAGTGGAATCTTTGCTTCGGAGCATATCTCCTAAGGGATACGAAGTTGGTACAATTACATTATGAGCCAAAAAATAATGTCTTAGCTTCCTCGAAGCCATTATCAGAGCATAAACGAACTTCTCAAGTTCGGAGTATCTTGTCTTCGCTCCTGATAATGCTTCGGATACAAAATAAACAGGATTTTGGACCAACTTCACATTGAAATCCACTTCTCTGACAAGGACTGCGCTGACAGCTGAACCTGTAGCTGCAAGGTACAGGAGTAGGGTTTCGTCCGCAGTAGGCACCGTGAGTGTAGCAAGATTACTGAGATAATCTTTAATATCTTCGAAGCTTCTCTGACACTCCGGTGTCCATGCAAAATCTTCGGACCCTTTCAAAGCTTTGAATATTGGCAAGCTCCTCTCCGCAGACCTTGATAAAAACCTGCTAAGTGCGGCCAGACGCCCAGTCAGCTTTTGCACTTGCTTTAAATTCTCCGGAGGAGCCATCTTCTGCAGCGCAGTTATTTGAGTAGGGCTAGCTTCAATTCCCCTGCTTGAAACTAAATACCCTAACAATTTTCCAGCCTTAGCTCCGAATATACATTTTTCGGGGTTAAGACGGATCCCACATGCCCGAAGGCTATTGAATGTTTCTGCTAAGTCTAGGCTATGTTGGTGCTTTAAAGCACTCTTTATTACAATATCATCCATATAGGCCTCCACATTGCGACCTAGTTGATGACCTAGAGCCTTAGCAACTAATCTTGAAAAAGTAGCCCCAGCATTTCTTAGGCCGAAGGGCATTCTTACATAGCAGAAGACTCCCGAAGGAGTTACGAAGCTTGTCTTGATTTCATCTTCGCGCTTCAACCATATTTGATGATAACCAGAATACGCGTCGAGGAAGCTTAGTAACTCCGAACCTGCGGTGGAGTCAACCAGTTGATCAATTCGGGGCATGGGGTAGGGGTCACGTGGGCATGCTTTATTCAAAGATGTGAAATCAATGCACATGCGCCACTTTCCGGAAGACTTCTTTCTGACGAAGACTGGGTTGGCTAACCATTCTGTGTGAGCCACTTCTCTGATAATCCCAGCCTTCAACAGTTTTTCAACTTCGTCCTTAGCTAGAGCAGCTCTCTCTGCGGACATCTTCCGGAGTCCTTGTCGAACAGACCGGGCCTTCGGGTTTACAAGTAAACTGTGTTCAATAATATCCCGATCGACTCCGGTGAAATCTTCGTCAGACCAAGCGAAGACATCCAAATTTTCTTCCACCACCTTTTCCAAGGAGGTTGCAACTTCAGGAGGTAAATCTTTACCAAATTGAAAAGTGTACTCTTTACCATCTTTAACAATGACCTTCGTTGCAATCTCTCCTTCAGGACTTGGTCTCGGAAAAGACTTCTTCGAAGCTTCGGAGGAGGCTGAGAAAATTTCTTCATTATCCTGCACACTGTTTACTTGCCTCGGATCAAGAGGGGGACCATGACCATATTCCGCCCTCCGAGCAATGGCTTGATCTCCGAAGATTGTAAGGACTCCTGCTTGTGTGGGCATCTTCATGCACAAGTAATTGTGATGCGCCACAGCTCCGAACTGGTTCAGCATGCCCCGTCCGAAAATGACGTTATAAGCATACGGGGCATCTACCACATCAAAGATAACTTCTTCAGTCCGGGCTAATAAACCTTCTCCAAAGGTAACTTCGAGGCCTATCTGGCCAAGTGCATCAAGCGGGGGTCCTGCGAAGCCTTGCAGAGGACGAGCCGCTGGAAGGAGATGTTTCCTGGAAATGCATAACTGGTCGAAGGCTTGAACAAAAATGATATCTGCCGAGCTACCACCGTCAATTAACACCCTTCGAACTTCAGTGCCCGCAATATCAGCAGTGATAACCAATGGATCTGCGTGCGGGAACTTAATACCAGCTGCATCCTCCGCAGAGAAAGATATCGGAACGTGAGACCACTCCAGCATTGCAGCTGCAGATGACGAAGTCCCAATATGACCTACTTCCCGAACGTACTCTCTTCGCTGTCTCTTGGACATGCTTCCGAGGGTACCTCCTCCGGAGATAGGGAGAACTACTCTTTTTCCTCTATCTTGCCCTTCCTCTTGCTTCGGAGGTGGCATAACATTGGCCACCGGAGGGTGCCTTGCAGCATCAAAATTTTCTATTCGCGCCACAGCCTGAACCGGCTCTGGGCGCGTTGCAGCTGGAACTCGGTCGGTACTGCCTCGACCTGAAGTTCTCTCTAAGTACTCTCCCCTTAGAGTAAGTATAGCCTTGCAAGTGTCAGTTGCATGGCTTCGATTTTCTCCGTGAATGCAGCAGAAAAGGGTCTGGCCCTTGCCAGCCGTTTTCCCTGGCGGCCTCCAGCTGCTGGCCTTGTTCCCCGTAGACTGTGGAGCTCTTGGTGTAAACTTCTGTGGGGGTGCAATATTCATGACTTCAGAACGAGGGTGCTTTTGCCCTCTTCTCCGATCATGTTGCACTTCAAAGACTGGTTCCTGCGGCTGCGCCGAAGTCTTCACTTCTACTTTGACTTCTTGCAATATAGACGAAGTAGCAGCAGTCCTCCGAAGCCAACCCTCTTCTGACCTCGCATACTCCTCGAAGTATGACATTAACTGAGAGACTGAGGAGATGCTCTTCCGATGCAGTTTATCCAGAAGGCCTTGATGACTGACGCCTTCCCGAGCTGCATCAATCACTAAAGATGTGGACAGCCCCCGAATTTACGACTTCGTATGAGCGAAGCGCTTAAAGTACTGCCTCAATGTTTCTCCGGGGAGCTGTTTCACCTGGAAAAGGCTTCCTGTTGACATAGGAGGTACGAAGGTGCCCTGAAAGTTGCTTATAAACTTCCTCTTCAACTGCGACCATGAATTGATTGATCCTGGCTTCAAAGACCAGAACCATCTCAATGCCACTCCTTGAAGAGCTAAAGGGAAGCACTTCGCCATAGTGTCTCTAACTCCGCCACTAGCCTCAATTGCTAGGGCATAAGACCGAACAAACTCTCCGGGATCTTCATCTCCGGTATACTTACAGAGCTTCGAAGTTTTAAACTTTGGATCAAAGCGAACCTTCTGCAGCTCAGGATGCAGTGGAGACTCATTGTCGAAGGAGGCGTTCTCCGGGGCTTCGGGATAATCAAGATCATCGTCTTCGGGCACTTTTGGGATGGTTGGGGTGGCTTGAGAGCGAAGCCTACTCACAGCTTCCTGTCGCCACCTTGTCACTTCAGCTTGAAGATTGGCCATTTGAGTGGCCATGTCTCCAAAATTATTTTCATTTCCTCCGGAAGGATCTTCCGGGTCTTGAGAACTGGTCGGATCAGTTTGAATCGGGATGGAGGGTGGAGAGGGGACTCCGGGCGGTCGGAGTATAGAAGGGGTTGGCGGAGAAGCTTCGTATGTTCGAGGGATGGAAGCCCCTTCCGGAGTTTGTGGAGGGAATGTCGACGGACCTCCGACTTCAACTGTGTCGAAGGGTATTTCTCCGGAGATCCGAGAGGACCTCCGAGTGGGATTGCGGGGTGCGCTCCGCTTAGGAGGCATGATGTAAGAAGTTGGTAGAGAACGAAGTTTTTCGGACTAGGTTCCCCACGGACGGCGCCAACTGTTGGCGTAAAAGATTACGCTAACAGGTTTCTGTAGAAGAGAAACTAACAAACGAAGTGTTTGTGAAGAGAACTGTTCTAAGCTTCCGAAAGGATAATAACTTAGAATAGTTCGAATGTGTGTATTGAATAACTTGTATTCGGTCCCTATTACAGGGTGAAATGGGGGGTATTTATAGGCTCAAACATTAAGGAAAAGACCTATTTACCCCTCTATTACAACCGACATAGTGGAAACTATTCGGTTCCCTTAATAGGGCTAAAATAGTAAAAGACTAATCTAATGAGAAGGAAGATAAGTCTTCCATCTTAGCTGGCAGAAAAGATCTTGAAAAGCCTTGGTTCGAAGATGTACTCCGAACCAAAGCCTATCTTCGTACTTCGAACTTGGTTCCGGGTATCTTCGAAGATGATCTTCTGGGAACCTTCGAACCTGATGTCTGCCTTTATGCTGCTTCGGCAATAACCCCGAAGATGAGATATTTTCCCCCAACAAGCGTGATCACCCCTCAGAGCCCATCATTGGTGATTTGACTGAGAGAACTTTACGTTCATCTGGTACCTCTCTTGCTGTGTTTGCTGAATGTGCTTTTGTTGCATCTTTTGAGCCCAGAGATGTTTCTCATGCTCTTTCTGATTCTAATTGGATTAATGCTATGCAAGAAGAGCTTGAGAATTTTGTCCGTAATCGGGTTTGGACACTAGTTGAGCCGCCACGAGGATGCAACCCCATAGGCACCAAATGGGTGCTCAAGAACAAGCAAGGTGAAGATGGGGTTGTGGTGCGCAACAAAGCTCGACTAGTTGCCCAGGTTTTTTGCCAGAAGGAAGGTATTGATTTTGAAGAAACTTTCGCCCCTATTGCCCGTCTTGAGTCCATTCGCATTCTCTTAGCTTTTGCCGTTTCGAAGGGTTTTAAGCTTTTTCAAATGGATGTCAAGAGTGCTTTTCTGAATGGGTACATAGAGGAGGAAGTTTATGTTAGGCAGCCCCCCGGTTTTGAAAACCCTAAGTTTCCTCGATATGTTTTTAAGTTGCAGAAAGTTTTATACGGGTTGAAGCAAGCCCCTAGGGCTTGGTATGACCGGTTGAAGCAGCTTTTGTTGGGGAAGGGTTTTGTGATGGGTTCTGTGGACAAGACTCTCTTTTTGCTCAGAGTTGCTTCTGATTTCTTAGTTGCTCAGATTTACGTGGATGATATTATTTTTGGCGGTACTACTGATTCTCTTGTGTCCAAGTTTTCTAAGCAGATGCACAGTGAGATTGAAATGAGCCTCATGGGTGAGCTTAAGTACTTCTTAGGGCTCCAGATCAAGCAAACCAAGGATGGCACCTTCATCCACCAAGGTAAGTACACTCGTGACATGCTGAAAAAATTTGACTTTGGTGGAGAATTGAAGCCGCAGATGACCCCGATGGGCACATCTGGGGGTCTGGACAAGGATGAGAGCGGTGTCAAGGTCAACGAGAGAGAGTTTCGAGGTATGATTGGTTCACTGCTGTATTTGACGGTGACAAGACCAGACATACAGTTCGCCGTGGGACTTTGCGCGCGTTTCCAGTCTTCACCACGCGCGTCTCATCGGCAGGCTATCAAGCGCATCTTCAGGTATCTTACTTATGCGCCCGATCTCAGTCTTTATTATTCAGCATCATCATCTCTTGATTTATCTAGCTTTTCGGACGCTGACTTTGGTGGGTGCCGGTTGGATCGCAAGTCGACTTCTGGTACTTGCCAGTTCCTTGGTTCTTCTCTTGTCTCTTGGTCTTCTCGAAAGCAATTTGGAGTTGCTCTTTCGACCACTGAGGCTGAGTATGTAGCTGCTGCTAGCTACTGCTCATAGTTGGTTTGGATGATTTCCACTCTGCGAGATTTTGGGTTGTTCTTTCCTACCAGAGTTCCTCTATTTTGCGACAGCACAAGTGCTATTAGTGTAGGGAAAAACCCTTGTCTCCATTCAAAAACCAAACATATTGATGTGCACTTTCACTTTCTGCGGGATCAATATGAAAAAGGTGTCATTGACCTTGTTCATGTTGATACCCATCATCAGTTCGCTGACATTTTCACCAAACCCCTAGATCAGTCTTCTTTTGAGCGTTTACGAGGGGATTTGGGTGTTGTGTATCCTTTCTAGGATATTTTCCGTCAATTTTCTTTCTTCTTTAACTCTTTTCTTGAGTCTTTTTGTGTGTGTTCATATCATGCATATTCACATATCACACTTTTGATCTTGCTTCTGTTATATGATTGAACTGCTTTACTTACTCTAGCTAGTACATGCTTTTGAATACTTGTCAATGATCATGCTTTGGTTCAGTTCACTTAATATGTCTGATATCTGTCATATGCATGGCTTTTACGCTTTCAACTTAAAAAATGATCACTGTTGCTTCTAGTTACTAGCATGCGTAGGCTGAATGTTCTTGCTATCTGTTACATGCCTTGTAGCTAGTTCCTCACTTAGATGCAAATATGCAACTTGGACATCTTTCTGCTTTAAACATGGAAATGTGCTATAAAAATGATGAAAAATCAAGAAAAATGAAAATTCCATGCCTTTTTATGCATAACTTGAAAAGATCCAGGTGGGTTTGCTTTGTCACATTACATTGTTCTGGACTACGTACCATAACACTTTGGTATGAACTAGGACAGTGTAGTGTATGCCAAGACCAATGTCTTAAGCTTCTGATGGTCCAATTTTGGCCTAGGCTTGACTTGGTCGGACAGCATAAGGTTTGACATGCAAATAACCCCTCGCAAAAATGAAAAAGGAAAAAGAAAAAGCTTGAAAACTGAAATGATAACAAGTTTGTTGAAGCACTTTGTTTTTGGACAAAGCTTATCTTGGTAGATATCAGTTAGCTTCTACATCTCATGCTTTACCTTGCTTGTCAACTAGAAAATGTGGTGATGCTTTTGTTTGCAAAAATTGAAGATGCGTGCTAATGACTTTCTTTAGATATCATCTGTTGCAGTGATCATGCCATGTATCTTAGACAATATGTCTTTTACTATATCTGTTAGATGTTGTAATTGCAGTCAATCATATCTGAGAAGCATTCTTTATTCACTCCACCTGCACCCGAGTTGCAGTCATTGCATATTTTGAGGGGGAGTTGTGTTTTAGGGGGAGTCTGTGTCTTTTTATAGTGCTTGATGAGTTCACTTGTCAACAAGGGGGAGAAATTTTGGGATAAGAGTTTAAGGGGGAGTTTTGTTTCAGGGGAGTTTTTGTCCCGTTTGTCCTTACTCTTTTAATATCCTTGTTGATGTTTCTGAGATCACACTCATTTTGAGCTTTTACATTTTGGTTAACCATAATGACCACTTCTTGCTTTTGTTTGGCTTTCGGTCATTAGGGTTAAACTTTTACTTTATTTTTTCTTCTTTGTTTTCTTGTGTTTTGTTTTCGTGTTTCCACAGTTGTTCGCAGGTACTGAAGAGCTGAAGAAGTGAAGTGTTGACAATGCACTCATCAAGGGGGAGATTGAGGAGCCATGCTGAATAGTGTGGGCCTCATGGCTCCAGATGTGATGAGTCATTGTCAACGATAGTCAAAGAGGACTGAAGAGAGAAAGAAGACCTGCTGCGTCATGGGCCGCGTGTGACTCAGGTACACGGGCAGCGAGCGACTGTCGGGCTGAGAGAGCTGTGAAGTCGGGCTGGCCCAATCCGGGTACATGGGCTAGGAGCAGCAGAAGACCAACTAGGCTATTGACCAGGATTGACTCAGGTACACGGGCGGTGAGTGATTGCCGGGCTAAGAGAGCTGCGGAATCGGGCCGGCCCAATCCGGGTACCTGGTGCAAAGTCGGTGGAGGCTTTGTCAGTTTCGGCGCAAAACTGACAACCGCTGATCTTGTATCGGACTATCCAGAAGAGAAGCCGTAGTCGCTACGAAAGCTTAGCTTCCGGATAAGTCATTTGTAAATAGGAGTTTACTATTTTGTCCCTAGGCCCACAGTGAGTCAGTCGAGTGTGTAAAAATATCCTAAGGGCAGTTTAGTCTTTTCCTTTTATTTCAACGTCTGTAAAAAACCTTAAGGGGCTGGTGGAATATTCCTAAGTGTTGGGCAACCTATAAATAGGGCCCCAATCCCTAGGGTTAGGTGACCCTTTTGCTAAAATCACTTTTTAATCAATTCCTTGGGTCATTCTCTCTCCTGCTCCTGCTCCTGTTCATGTGCGCCGCCAGGCTCTTGCTCACTGGATGTTTATTCCTCCATTCCTTCTATTCTTCATGATGCTTTGAGATTTTATTCTCTGTTCATGTCATTCGGTTTGCAGTGTTTCGTGTGGCTTTGCAGTCTCGTTCTGTGTGCGGGTATTTTATTTCTGAACGATTATGTCCCTAGTTGCTTTTGTTCTTCAGCCGAGTAGTACTATTTCTTGCATGCAGCAAGTAGTACCTACTCCCTGTAGCAATAGTACGCTAGTTTGCTAGCCTTGCTTTTTGCTCATAGCCTTTTTGATCAAGTAGACAGAGTCTAGTATTTTCTCTGGCTGTTTTCTGGCGAAGCCCCCTCGTTTGTGCGAAGTCATTCAGGTTTGTGAAGTAGGCTTCGACCTGACTTCTTCGAAGGCTCTGCTGAAATGTTCAACTCTGTTTTTGAACTGTGAACTTTGCTTCGAAGTATGTTCTATGCTTAGTTTCTGTTCTCTTGGCATACTTCGGCAGCTCTTGCGAAGGTATACTCCGACTCGAGCTTTTCGTAGCCGATACTTCGACAGGCTTCGAATTTAGCTTCGAAGCATGTCTCTCTGGTAGACTTCGCTCAAAGTAGTTTTTCCTGAGAAGTTTCTCTGCTGCTGTCATTTCCATGGATCTCAGTTTGTGAGTTCGAAGCTTGTTTTCCGAAGTATGTTTCAAGGCTTCGATCTCTTGTGAGAGCATCAGCACACTTCGATTTGAAGATGGTCTGTGGTTCGGAGGTTACCACTTCAGTAGTTGTACCTCGATCAAGCTAGCTTCGAAGGTAAAGTGTAGGCTTCGATTTGGTCTTGCTGTTGTGTGTTTGGCTTCGCTTCTCTTTCAAAGGTTGCTTTTCTACAAACTTTGTTCGAAGCTTTCAGATCGAAGTCTAGGCTTCGAAGTACACTATTCGAAGCAAGCTTCGATACTTTCATACTTCGCTTCGAAGCATACTTCGCTCTCTGCTACACACGAACTAGGCTAGACTCAACAAACCTTCGCCATTTCAACGACAACCTTCGCTAGACTTCGACAAGGGACTGCGAATCAGGCTTTGACACTGCGAAGCAGGCTTCGGCACAGCGAAGCAGGCTTCGCCAAGTTTCGAACAGGAGACAAATTTGAACAGTAACTTCTCATATCTTTTCATGTACATTTAGATCATCAGCTGAGAAGTTTGATTTGCCATGTTTTGAATACTTGGTTTATCTGCCTGTATTGGTGTTTCTCTAGGACCCCAGTCTTTTCTAGGCTAGATACTTTTAGACTTGGCAATCTGTTCACGCTTCGCTGCTTAGTCTTTTGAGGTGCGTTGGGTGTTGGGAGTAGGCCATAGATTCGAAAGAATTTTTAAGGCGCCCATTCACCCCCCCTCTGGTCGCTACTTTCGGTCCTACAACTCCAGATTGCTTTCGAGAAGACCAAGAGACAAGAGAAGAACCAAGAAACTAGCAAGTACTGGAAGTCAACTTGCGATCCAACCGGCACCCACCAAAGTCAGCGTTCGAAAAACCAGATAAATCAAGAGATGATGATGCTGAATATTAAAGACCGAGATCAGGCGCATAAGTGAGATACCTGAAGATGCGCTTGACAGCCTGCCGATGAGACGCGCGTGGTGAAGACTGGAAACGTGCGCAAAGTCCCACGGCGAACTGTATGTCCGGTCTTGTCGCCGTCAAGTATAGCAGCGAACCGATCATCCCTCGAAACTCTCTCTCATTGACCTTGACACCGCTCTCATCCTTGTCCAGTCCTCTAGATGTGCCCATCGGGGTCATCTGCGGCTTCAACTCACCACCAAAGTCAAATTTTTTCAACATGTCTCGAGTGTACTTACCTTGGTGGATGAAGGTGTCGTCCTTGGTCTGCTTGATCTGGAGCCCTAAGAAGTACTTGAGCTCACCCATGAGGCTCATCTCAAACTCACTGTGCATCTTCTCAGAAAACTTGGACACAAGATCATTAGTAGTTTTATCCACGTAAATCTGAGCGACTAAAAAATCTGAAGCATCTCTGAGCAAGAAAAGAGTTTTATCCACAGAACCCATCACAAAGCCCTTCCCCAACAAAAATTGCTTCAACCAGTCATACCAAGCCCTGGGGGCTTGCTTCAACCCGTATAAAGCTTTCTGCAGCTTAAAAACATGTCGAGGAAACTTAGGGTTCTCAAAACCGGGGGGCTGCCTAACATAAACTTCCTCCTCTATGTACCCATTCAGAAAAGCACTCTTGACGTCCATTTGAAAAAGAAACCTCACAAGTCTCGACAAGCTGCTGGGATTCGAGGTTCCAAACACGGAAGCCTCGAGAATGCAAAGCGTAGCCAAGAAAAACACCATCCCGGCAACGAGACTCAAACTTGTCCAAATGCCCTCCCTTCTTGAGCACAAAGCACTTGCAGCCAAACGCTCGCAAGTGGCTCACTTTGGGCTATCTGCCAAACCGCAACTCATATGAAGTCTTACCAAGGTAAGCTCTAAGAAAAATGCAGTTGGCCAGATAGCAAGCCGTGTTCATGGCTTCAGCCCAAAAACGCCTAGGAGTCATGTGCTCATCGAGCATCGTCCTAGCCATCTCGACTAGCGTGCGGTTCTTTCGTTCCACAACGCCATTCTGTGGGGGAGTGTAAGGAGCAGAAAACTGATGGTCAAGACCCTGATCACTACAGAAGCTGACGAACTGAGAGTTCTTGAACTCAGAGCCGTTGTCGGAGCGAATTTCTCGCATCCGACCATTGTTCTCATTCTTCAGCTTCAAAATCAGGTCATGAACAAAAAGAAAAGTCTCATCCTTAGACTCCAAAAAGAAAACCCACGAGAATCGAGAAAAGTCGTCAACAATGACAAGCGCGTACCACTTTCCACCGACTGAGCGTACCCGAGCTGGACTGACAGTGTCCAAATGTAACAGCTCACCCAGATACGAAGTCATCACCTGAGTCACAGGTGAGTGAGAAGCTGCAACCATTTTCCCATGATGACAGGGATGGCAAACTAGATCTTTCTCCATTTTAAGCTTGGGCAATCCTCGGATGAGGTCCATAGAGCTTAACCTGACTAGCAGATCAAAACTCAAATGACCTAACCTCCTATGCCACTTCCAGAGCTCAGAAGAAGATCCAGCTATCAAACAGCGAGAAGGGCCAAAAGAACTAGAGAAGTCAATTCGAAAAACTTTACCGAATGGTAAGATCTGGCAAATCAAAGACCCTCTAGAATCAAACACAGAAGAATTGCCCTTCTTAAAACGCACTTCCAAACCATCCTCAAGAAGTTGCGAGACAGAAATCAAGTTAAGGTTCAAATTTTTAACCAAGGCAACATTCTTCAAAGATAAATGGTCTGAAATGCGAATTGAGTTGATGCCACTTACTTTCCCTTGTCCACTGTTCCCAAATGTGATGTACTCTTTGGAGCTCGGGGGAGTGAGACTGGAGAACCATCTGCGATGTCCCGTCATATGGCGAGAGCATCCTGAGTCCATGATCCAAACGTCCTCCAGTCCTCGATCCTACACAATCAGTGGTTGTAAGGGGGAGCAAATGGTCCGGCACCGGGTTTAGCAAATGAGCTAAACCAGTGTCGAGCCATCTGCTCAAAAGACGGAAAGCAGAAATCACCAGAAGAGTTTGGACCAAAACGCGGCTCAAAGCGCGGTCCTCGGTTCGGCCTAAAACCTCGGCCACGAGGTCTAGGACCGTAGCCAAAATGGCCTGGAGCTCTGCCGAAACGAACACCACCATCTGGAGCACAGGCATGAAAGTCGTCTCCTCTACCACCACCTACACGACGCGGCCTGGCCTCCAGCCTCTCCCCGCATCGAGGAACTCTCAGTCTACCACCCTGCTAGTAGAACTGCTCCTGACCACCACGAGCACGCTCTGCTCTCTCAACCCGCTTCCTCCTAAAGCAAAACTCCGAAAGATGCCCGTCTCTTTGATAATACTCACAATGATAGGTGGGCTTCTTGGGATGTGGTTGAGGCTTGGGGTTCTTGGGCTTAGTGATGTTTGGTGTAGTCTTCTTGGGTTGAGAGGGTCCAAGAAGTGAGTCAAGAGAAGTGTGGAGGTGTTTGGGCTTTGGAACCCAGATGGGCTTCTTGGGTGGAGCTTTGGGCTGTTCATGGATCACTCCATCCTTGGGCTGACTATCTAGGGAAGACTCAGTGGAGTGAGTCTTGGGGTATCTCTGCTCAGGAGTCATTTTACTCCACTCCACTGCCCGACTAATGGCACTCTCAAAGTCAGCCTTGGTGTAGGTGTAACCTACCCCAAACCCATCTTGCTTCTTGAACTGCTAGATCATCATGCCGAGTTGTGGCTCTCGGGCACTGATCTAACTTAGGATAGAGCGGAGGTAAAAGTTCTCATTCTGAGAATCAGCTAGCTCCTCTCTCAAGGAAGCTAGTACCTCCACCTGAGACAAGCAGGTCTCACACTCGCTATCTACCTGGACAGACTTCTCGGCTTTCAGCTTAATCAACTCCATTCTAAGAGACATACAGTTCTCACAGACAGTGGGTGGAACTGACAGTGTCTCAAGCTCTAGCATAGTTTGCGCCAGCTCAGCTCTCACTCTCTCCAAATCCCCCAAATGCGCATCGCCCTTGGCTTTCAGCTCAGCTAAGACAGCTTGATGAGATGGGCAATCAGCACAGGGTGCAACGACAATGGCTTGAGCATCTTTCAGCTCCAGCTGAGCGCTTTCAAGCTCAGTGGCCAAAGCGTCCCTCTCATCAACCCTTTTCTGTGTACCTGTACTTTAGAGTTGATAGGTCACACAGAAGCACCTCACACTTTGGGCACTCACTGCTATCACCCAAGCAAGGGGAAGAAGATAGACTCTCAATTCTGCCATTGGCCACGACAAGCTCACTCTCTAACTCATCTATCCTCTTCTTAGCTCCCCTAAGCAGTTTTTCCCAATATTTTAACTCCTGACGATTGCTTTCAAGTAAATCAATGATTTCGCGTTCATAAGATGATACCTTTTCGTTGTCGTCGTCGTCGGAGTCATCGGAGGAGCTCTTCTCTTCCTTATCCCCAAGAGCCATTGAGTAGAAGCTCTTGCGGGATCTTCGGCGCTGATGTGAGCGGCTCTTCGGTCTGTCCCCGAAAGCGATGAAGCAAAGGCCCACCGGATCGTCCTTGTCCTTCCCCTTCCTGATGACAATCTCTTCATCGCTTGAGCTCGATGAAGAGGAAGAAGACGTGGACTGCTTGGAGTAGCTCTTCTCCATCTCGGCGAAGAAGGCCTTGTTGCGCTTCTTGTTCTCTCGCCGGTAGTCCTTCAGGGCCTTTTTGAAGAATCTGGTCTTTGGCTTGCCCTTGTTGAAGGAGGAGCTCTCGTGCTTGCCGGAGTCGTGGAAGCCACCACCGGTGCCCTTCTTGTGTCCATTGCGCTTAGGGCAGTCGGCGATGAAGTGTCCTGGGTCACCACACTCAAAGCACCCGGATTTTGTGCCGTGTCTTTTGAACATTCATTTGTCATAAACACGACGCACCTGGTTGTTAAAAAGACACAGGTCATCATCTCCCAAAGACTCAAGCTGGTCCTCAGTGATAGACATCAAAGAGAACCCAGCACAGCTCATAGAAGAAGGATCAACAGAAGGTGTAGCAAGGGCTAGAGACTTTGATCCAGAGCCAGTGAGATTTGATCTCAACTGGATATCAACCTCAGTGGCCTTCAGCTTGCTAAACAACTCAGAAATGGTCAAGGTATCAAAAGATGTGCTCTCAATGATAGAGGATACCTTGATCTCCCAGATCTTTGGATCCAAGGTATGGAGAACCTTGAGCGCCTGCTCGTGATCCGAGACTAACTGAGTACCCTCAGCCTTGTTGTCCCGAAGCTTGTTTTTGATCGATTGAAAACGACCAAACAACGCTTCAACAGATTCACCCGGCTTTTGTGTGAAATTTTCATATTCACGTCGGTAGGTCTGATAGAGCCGAGCCTTGACCTGGGCTGTCCCCTCATGGTGTGCCTTGAGGGTAGCCCAGATCTCTCTCGTAGTGGAGAGATGGCTCACACGCTCAAACTCAGTGGGACCTAAACCAGAAAACAAGATGTTCACAGCCTTACTATTGTTCAGATGCTGGGCAATGATACCAGGAGTACCATGCTCAGCAACTGGCAATATAACGAACGTAGCGTGAACGCAAATATCCCAAATGTCCGAGCCCTGGCTCATAAGATAGGCTCGCATGCGAGTCTTCCAATAGTTATAGCCATAAGATTCCAAGGACGGGACCTTGCCAGGAGACGTCATGATCACTACTGGGGTTTAGAACCGGTTAAGGTATGGAAAAACCCTAACCAGGCTCTGATACCACTTGTAGGATCAAGAGTAGCGACCAGAGGGGGGTGAATGGGCGCCTAAAAATTCTTTCGAATCTATAGCCTACTCCCAATACCCAACGCACCTCAAAAGACTAAGAACTAGAGTGTGAACAGAATGCCTAAGTCTAAAAGTATCTAGCCTAGAAACAACCGGTGTCAAAAACAGAGAAACACCAAAACAATACTAATAGGCAGATAAACAAAATATTCAAGACATGGTAGATCTAACTTCTCAGTAAAATAATCTAAGTACACATGGAATGGGATGATAAGTTACTGTTCAAATTTGTCTCCTGTTCGTAACTTGGCGAAGCCTGCTTCACAGTGTCGAAGCCTGCTTCAGAGTCCCTTGTCGAAGTCTTAGCGAAGGTTGTCGTTGAAGTGCCGAAGGTTTGTTGAGTCTAGCCTAGTTCGAGTATGGCAGAGAGCGAAGTATGCTTCGAAGCGAAGTATGAAAGTATTGAAGCCTGCTTTGAACAGAGTACTTCGAAGCCTATACTTCGATTAGAAAGCTTCGAACAACGTTTGCAGAAAAGCATGCTTTGAAAGAGATGCTAAGCCAAACATATGACAGTAAGATCAAATCAAAGCCAATACTCTAACTTCGAAGCTAGCCTTGATCGAGGTATGATTACCTAAGTGGTAACCTTCGAACCGAGGATTAACTTCGAAAGACAAGCTCCGAACCTACACACTGTGACCCTCAAAAAAAGACAGCAGCAGAAAGACCTCAGAAAAACATACTCCGAGCGAAGTCTATCAGAGAGACATGCTTCGATGCTAACTTCGAAACCTGTCAAAGTATTGACTTTGGAGACCTCGAGTCGGAGTATACCTTCGCAAGAACTGTCAAAGTATGCCAAGCTAACAGAAACTAAGCACAGGACATACTTCGAAGCTAGGTTCACAGTTTAAAGTCGAAGTTACTAGATGCAGCGAAGCCTTTGGAGAAGTCTGGTCGAAGCCTGCCTCACAGAGCTAAATGACTTCGAACAAACTAGGGGGCTTCACCAGAGACAGCCAGAGAAAAAGGCTAGGCTCTGTCAACTCGATCAAAAAGGCTATGCAGGAAAAGCAAGCTAGAGTACTAGTGTACTGTTGCTACAGTGAGTAGGTACTACTTGCTGCATGCAAGAACTAGTACTACTCACCCGATGAACACAAGCAACCAGAGACACAATCATTCAAGAATAAATACCCGCACCCAAAACGAGACTGCAGAGCCATAAGAAACGCTGCAAACCGAATGACCTGAACAGAGAATAAAATATCAAGGCATCATGAAGAATAGAAGGAATGCAGGAATAAACATCTGACGGTGCACATGAACAGGAGCAGAGAGAACGCAGGGAACAAGAGAGGAATGACCCAAGGAATTGATTAAAAAGTGAGTTCAACAAAAGGGTGACCTAACCCTAGGGATTGGGGCCCTATTTATAGGCTGCCCAATAGCTAGGAATATTCCACCAGCCCCTTAGGGTTTTTTACAAACGCTGAAATAAAGGAAAAGACTAAACTGCCCTTAGGAAATTTTTACAGACTCGACTGACTAACTGTGGGCCTAGGGACAAAATAATAAACTCCTATTTACATATGACTTATCCGGAAGCTAAGCTTTCGTAGCAACTACGGCTTCTCTTCTGGACAATCCGATACAAGATCAGCGGTCGTCAGTTTTGCGCTGAAACTGACAAAGCCTCCACCGACTTTGCACCAGGTACCCGGATTGGGCCAGCCCGACTCCGCAGCTCTCTCAGCCCGGCAATCGGTCACCGCCCGTGTACCTAAGTCAATCCTGGTCAATAGCCCAGTGGGTCTTCTGCTGCTTCTGGCCCATGTACCCGGATTGGGCCAGCCCGACTTCGCAGCCCCTCTGCCCGACAGTCGCTCGCTGCCCGTGTACCTGAGTCACACGCGGCCCATGACGCAGCAGATCTCCTCTCTTCTTCTGTCCTCTTTGACTATCGTTGACAATGACTCATCACATCTGGAGCCATGAGGCCCACGCTATTTAGCATGGCTCCTCAGAAACTTCGAATCAACTTCTAAGAAAGTTATAATCGTACTTTTTTAGAATTAACTTAAAAAGTCCAAAAACTTTTTTACGCTTAGAAGAGATAGCCGTTGGCTTTTTCCTCCAACGGAAATTACGTGATGTGTTAACTCCGCAAAAAGATAACGGTTAAGAATGCAAAACGGCAGATGCAAACGGTAAAAAATTGTGGCTTGGGCTATAAATAGAGGGCCCAGCCCCTTCTCGAGTACTCTTCTCACCGCTTTAGTGCAAACAAAACCTAACCTCCATCTTCCTCCTTGAGCAACCAGAGCAATTCCATTGCAAAGACTAGTTTCAAAGTCCCTGGGGCGGCTTCAGCCCTTGCCAGGCAGCAGGCTGCGGTAGCATCGGCAGCAGCGGCTTCAATGGCGGCAACTCCGGCAGCAGCGGTAGCAGCACCAATGGCGGCGCCAGGAAGAAATCTCCAAAACGTTGGTCCTCACGATCTCCTTCCAACGTCGTCGAAGTATGCAGACCAATCTTACCAACTGGGACATTCAACCTGTAAAAGGGAGTCGCTCACGGCAGCAGTAGAAGGAAAGATTAGCTCGGAGATCGTGATCCGCAAACCTAGAAAAGAAGCCATTCCTTTGCCAAGGCCCGGAGAAGTGGTAGTCTTCGAAGCCTTCTTCGAAGCAGGATTAGGGCTTCCGGCAGTCGACCTCTTGTCGGAGGTACTGGACTTATTCCATGTCACTCTCCCCCAACTTTCTCCGAACGCGATAGCACGCCTTGCCATCTTCGAATGGGCGTTGCGAGCCGAAGGCTGCGAAGGAAGAGCTGAGATCTTCGCAGCACTGCATAGAGCTTCTTGTCAACCCAAGACCTTCGTAGGCCCCAGAGGTGAAAAGATGGTGGTGGCCTTCGGGAGTATTAACTTCCGACTTCGGGATGAGTACGCTCTTCAATTTCTAGCCAAGGCCATCAATGCCAGATGGTATACGGATTGGATCCTCCGGTGGTTTTATGCCGAAGTTGGGGCAGGAAGCCGCCTAGCTGGACCTCTACAGGACATAAACTTCCGAAGGGAAGCCCTTGTCCACCCGGATCCAGGCCAGCTCGAAGCTCGCCTTAGCCTACTTCAACGCATTAGCCACCGCCTGAGCATGCGGGACCTGGCGGAGGAGTTCATCGGACTTCAGATTCCCCCTCTGATGGACAACTGGCCTATCACCTTCGAGAAAGATCTGGAGGGCGGCCTCCGAAAGATCTCTTCGAGCTCGAGCCCTGCAGGTAACTTCGAAAACAACATGTTTCATATATATTTATTTGAAGAAATAACCAATGTCAACTTATCTTTCAGCTTCTCTAGCTCCTATGACTTCGGAGCAAATTGTGCGAGCTTCGGAGAAAATTCTGGGAATTCCGACTCCGGCTGAGAAAGAATGGAGAAAAAGTTAGTGGCTACTTGGGAACGGTCCAACCGAGTGTGGGGGGTACTCGGAGTTGTTCCCCCTCCTCTTTTGGATTGGGTGCCTTCTGAGGAAGGGCCTAAGAAAAGAAAGACAGAAGTTGGAACTTCAGCCCCCGCTAACACTCCATCAAAGAAGGTAGCCCAAAAACCAAGAACTGTGGTGCCTTCAAGTCCGGTGGCTTCGGTCTCCGGTTCCTCGGAGGATGAAGGTAGACTCCTTGTCGACCTAATTGACAAGGATGAAACCCAGGCAGATGCAAGCACCAGCAATGTTTCAAGCGTGCCGGAGTTTCCAAGCAGCTCCGGGCAGGTTGGGACTTTGGCTATTCAGGAAGACTTGCCGTGTGATGAAGCCCCTATGACTGAAGGTGGAGTCGAAGTTGCTGCAGAATCAGCTCCGATTCCGGACAAAGCAACGACTGCAGCTCCCGAAGAGGCTCCAACAGTCGAAGCTTCAGTCTTGAATTTTGACTCCGATGAAGACTTTGGGGTAGCTTTTGACCCTCCAAGTAGCCCAATGCTCACCCGTCGACAAGACTTCGGAGGTAAACTTTGCACAATCCCTTTGTTCTTTCTCCCTACAAAATTATACAATGTATAATACCTTTGCCTCAACAGGGTCCGCTCCTATGGAAGAGGTTCGTCCCGAAGATACGGCTCTTGGGACTTCAGCAACTTCAGAGCCAATTCCAGAAATCACCCAAATGGGACCTGGAAAAGGTAAAGGCAAAATGGACCCCTTCCCTGCTCCGAGTTTAGGATTAACTCCATCTGAATCAACAGACAGAGGTCAATCTACAGAGGGGGACCAGTCTGCCGAAGTTTCTGAGGATGCAGCCCAGCGCTTCGACCCCTCGCCGAATGAAGACGACCAGAGGGCTTTGTCTATGCTCCCTCTCCTAGCTCCTTTCTTGGAGCGAAGGACCGGACTTCGGACTTTGCTCGAGCCTTTGGATCGAGCTAACCGCGAAGTCGGGGAGACGGACTTGGTAGCCATCCTAAGCGAAGCTGAGGGTTCGGAGCTCAACACCGCCATAGAGCGTGCAACATACCAGGTACGAAGTATCTGCAAAACAAAATTAATCTCACCTACAAATAATTTCTCACCTTGCTTTTTCCTCTTTGCAGCACATAGTCTTGGCCTGAGCTGCGGCTGTCTCAAACGAGCGCGGAAGCTTTCGCCTTCGAGAGGAAATTACTGCTCTTCAGCGAAATCTTAACATCTCCGAAGGTCGGGTTTCCCATTTAGACGACATGGTTTCAGCGTAGCGGAGGGCCAGACAAAGCTTGGAAGCTGCGAATAAAAAACTCAAAGCAGAACAAATTGTGCTTCAAGCGGAGATAGAAAAGATGCGGGCAGAGCATGCTACGGCGGGGGCTGAACTTGTCAAGCTCCAGGAGGAAAAGGCCAAAGCTGCAGAGGAGGCTAGCAACCTGCTTAACTAGAAAAATTCTCTAGCTACGGAGGCAGCTAGGCTCTCCGCTGTGGTGGAGGAGTTGACTTCATCGAAGGACGCTTTACTTGAAGATAAGCAGAAATCAGAGAAGGTAGCTGCGGAGGTCATGAACCAACTCCTAGGTGTTCTAGAGTACTTCGGTACTACTAGGACACTTCCTTCAAATGACAATGTCTCCCTGCTGCGATGGCTAAAAATGATCCAAGGAGCTGCGAAGACGATGAAGACAGCAGGCATTCGGTATGGAGAAATCTCCGGACAAGTGGCTGCTCTCGGCATACTTCTCTACTACGAAGATCTGGGAATATTGATAACACCGGATTCAAGGGCGGCTCCAATTACCTTCGACAAAAGCCGACTTCTTAATCCTTCTGAAGACGTGGCCGCTGCTTTGTGGCCACTGCGATCAAGGCTTGGATTGATGAAGGGCAACACCAGAAGCAAGCTCGGTCGCAAGCCTCGAGCAGCCAGCCTCCACCAAACCCGCAGGTCTAGATTTGTATTAGGATCCTGACTATGTAAAGAATCATGTTTTTCATACATTATGAATGAAAATTTGCTTATCGTGTTTTTAGGCTTTTCCACCTCGTATGGATGATGTCGAAGTGTTAAACGTTACCGAAGAACTCCGTCTGCTATGGGCTACCTTCGATCTTTTAAAACTTCACAAGCGACCTCGATTTTTAATTCCTCGAGATAGCTCTGGTGCAATCGCGCCTGAAATATGTAAATATATACTATCTTATATTAAAGAGGAAGAAAAAGAAGTTAACTTGGATACTTCATCTTCTGAAGACATTACATGGTCTGAGGATGAAGGTATTGCTAAAGACCAAGGGAAAAAACCTGAAGAACTTCGAAGCTGGGAAAGGAGCCCCGAACGACTTCGAACTTGGGCTGAACTTCAACAAGAACAGAAAGATTTTAGAGCTTCGAAGGGAGGTAGAAGAGTTAAACGCAAAGTTGTTAGAACTCCCGGCTCTGGAACTAGTCGTTCCAACCTTAACAATAGCTCTAGAGATCGAAGGGGTCTTCGATTCCTTCTCGGCATAGACACCGATTTTTCGTGATGTAATTATAATTTGTTCGGATAATAAATATTGATTTTTAAAATTGTCTCCCTACTTCCCAGCCCCTCTTTGGGCGTAAGCAACTTCGAACTATACTCAAAGATGGTTAGGCGCAAAGAAAAACTTAGGAGTACAATTTGGGGGGCTTGGATCCCCTCAGCAATTTAAAGATTGATTAAAATCTTATAAAGTGTCTTCGACTACTTGGAGTCTGAAAACTGGTAACTTAGTACCTTTTGTTTTGAAAGAATTCACCTCGGACAAACTTTCCGGACACTTTAGTGTCCCAAACTATTGGTCACTTTGGACTCTTTTCACAGATATTCGAAGCTCATGAGCTCAAACTCTGTTTTGTTTTGGCCTCCTTCGGCTCTTTTTCGAATGCTATCAAACCGATGGTTTGGAATTCGCAGTGGTCTCCTTGGACTCTTTTTACGGATGCTTTCAAGCCGAAGCTTGGAATCCGCATTATTTGGTCTCCTTCGACTCTTTTTACAGATGCTTTCAAGCCGGTGGCTTGGAATCCGTTTTCCAGTGAGTTTCCCATTTCGTCGGAAGCTTCGAACCAGTGGTCCGAAGTCCGAAAAATGATTCAAATTAATGACACTTCCCTCCCAGCCAACTTTGTTCTTCCAGTGCGTCCACTAGAAGCAGGAAGTGTTGGGGGTAGGCATTATCTGAACCATGAACTTTATTAATTCAGAAGGTGTTTACAAATGATTACAAGAACCTCTATGTGAAATATCGCTTTAAGTGCTCCGCATGCCATGTATGTGTTAGCTCTTCACCTTCTAAAGTAGCTAACTTAAAAGAACCAGGGCGTTCTGAACAGAGAATTATATATGGACCTTCCCACTTATTCCCTAGTTTCCCTGGTGCTATAACACTTCGCACAACAAGATGACCCGGCTTAAGTTCGTTAAGCTTGACCTTTGGATCAAACCAAGTCTTCGTCTGCTGATGATACTTTGATAAATTAGCGACAGCTCGAAGTCTTGTTTCTTATGTTAAATCAAGCGAAGTTTGCCTTTCTGCTTCTATTTCTGGTTCGGTGCTGCGAAGGGATCCTCCTTTAAGCTCCGTCGGCGTCATAGCTTCGTCTCCGAATAATAGTCTGAAAGGAGTGAAACCCGTAGACCTTGTTTGAGTTGTCCGAATGGACCATAGAATTTTCAGGAGCTCTTCGGTCCACAATCCTTTTGCCAATCTCCTAAAGGATATGAAGTTGGTATAATCACATTGCGTGCCAAAAAATAATGCCTTAACTTCCTCGAAGCCATTATCAGAGCATAAGTGAACTTCTCAAGCTCGGAATATCTTGTTTTTGCTCCGGACAATGCTTCGGATACAAAATAGACTGGATTCTGTACCAACTTCCCGTTGAAATCAACCTCTCTAACAAGGACTGCACTGACAGCAGAGCCAGTAGCTGCAAGGTAGAGGAGTAGGGTTTCGTCCGCAATAGGCACCGTGAGTGTAGCGAGGTTACTAAGATAATTCATAATATCTTCGAAGCTTTTTTGCCACTCCGGTGTCCATGCGAACTCTTCAGACCCTTTCAATGCTTTGAAAATGGGCAAACTTCTCTCCGCGGACCTTGCCAAAAACCTGTTAAGTGCTGCAAGACGACCAGTCAGCTTTTGTACTTGCTTTAAATTCTCCGCGGGAGCCATCCTTTGCAACGCAGTTATTTGAGTGGGGCTAGCTTCGATCCCTCTACTTGAAACTAGATACCCTAACAATTTTCCAGCCTGCGCTCCGAAGATAGATTTTTCGGGCTTAAGACGGATCCCACATGCCCGAAGGCTATTAAATGTGTCTACTAAGTCTAGGCTATGTTGGTGCTTTAAAGCACTCTTTATTATAATATCAGACATATAGTCCTCTACATTACGGCCTAATTGATGACCTAGAGCTTTAGCAATTAACCTCGAAAAGTAGCCCCAGCATTTCTTAAGCCAAAGGGCATTCTTACATAACAGAAGACTCCCGAAGGAGTTATAAAGCTTGTCTTGATTTCATCTTCACGCTTTAGCCAGATTTGATGATAGCCGGAATACGTGTCGAGGAAGCTTAATAACTCTGAACCAGCAGTAGAGTCAACCAATTGATCAATTCGGGGCATGGGGTAGGGGTCACGGGGGCATGCTTTATTCAAAGACGTAAAATCAATACACATGCGCCACTTCCCGTAGGATTTCTTCCTAACGAAGACTGGGTTGGCTAACCACTCCGCATGGGCCACTTCTCTGATAATCCCAGCCTTCAGCAGCTTTTCCACTTTGTCTTTGACAAGGATAGCCCTCTCCACAGATAGCTTCCTGAGTCCTTGCCGAACAGGCCGAGCCTTCGGGTTTACAGGTAAACTGTGTTCAATAATATCCCGACTGACTCCGATGATGTCTTCATCAGACCAAGCAAAGACATCCAGATTTTCCCCAACTACTCTTTCTAACGAAGTAGCTACTTCTGGAGGCAAGTCCTTGCCAAACTGAAATGAATATTCCTTACCATCTTTGACAATAACCTTTGTTGCAATCTCTCCTTTAGGGCTTGGCCTTGGGAAGGACTTCTTCGAAGATTCTACCAGAGTAGAAAAAACCTCCGGGTTATCTTGCACACTGGTCACCTGTCTCGGGTCAAGAAGAGGGCCATGACCATACTCTACTCTTCGCGCAATGGCCTGATCTCCGAAAACAGTGAGCACTCCCACCTATGTGGGCATCTTCATACACAGATAATTATGATGCGCCACAACTCCGAATTGATTCAACATGCCCCTTCCGAAGATAACATTGTATGCATACGGGGCGTCCACAACATCAAAGATCACTTCCTCCGTCCTGGCTAGTAGCCCCTCTCCGAAAGTAACTTCCAGGCCAATTTGGCCAAGGGAATCGAGAGGGGGTCCTGCGAAGCCTTGCAAAGGACGGGCTGCTGGGAGAAGATGCTTCCTGGAGATGCAGAGTTGATCAAAAGCTTGGACAAAGATAATATCTGATGAACTCCCTCCGTCAATTAACACTCTTCGGACCTCAGTCCCTGCTATGTCGGCAGTGATGACAAGTGGGTCTGCGTGTGGAAACTTTATGCCAGCTGCATCATCTGCGGAAAAAGATATCGGCACATGGGACCATTCAGGCATAGCAGTTGCAGATGAAGAAGTTCCAATATGGCCCACCTCTCTAACATACTCTCTTCTTTGCCTCTTCAACATACTTCCGAGGGTCCCTCCTCCGGAGATGGGGAGGAATACTCTTTTCCCTCGATCTTGACCATCTTCCTGCTTTGGAGGCGGCATAACATTGACCACTGGAGGCCGTCTTGCAGGGTCGAAGTTCTCTATCCGTGCCACAGCCTGGACAGGCTCCGGACGCACTTCGGTCGGAACTCCGTTAGTAGTGCCTCGACCCGAAGTTCTTTCCAGGTACTCGCCTCTTAAAGCAAGTATAGATTTGCACGCATCAGTTGCGTGACTTCGATTCTCACCATGGACACAGCAGAAGAAGGCCTGGGCTTTGCCAGCCAGCTTCCCTGGCGGCCTCCAGCCACTAGTCTTGCTTCCTGAAGGCTGTGAAGTCCTGGGGGAAAATTTCTGCGGGGGTGCAATGTTCAAAACTTCTGAATGAGGATGCTTTTGCCCCCGACGCTTGTCGTGCTGAACTTCGAAGCTGGGTGCCTGCGGCTGTGTTGAAGTCTTTACTTCCAACTTGACTTCTTGCAAGATTGACGGGGTTGCGGCAGTTCTTCGAAGCCATCCCTCTTCTGACCTTGCATACTCTTCGAAATAAGACATCAACTGAGCAACAAAAGATATCTGCTTCCTGTGAAGTTTATCAAGGAGGCCCACATGGGTAATGAGAAACCAAGGGTTGGTTTCGGTGTTTTGTGATGAGTGATTGATAGGTTTTTTTACCCTCTGTTCGAAGGGTACCTCCGGAGGGTTCTCGGAGGTGGTACCTCCGAAGTGTGTTCGGAGGTGGTCTCACCGAAGTGTGTTCGGTGTTTGCTTGCTGCGGCTGTGCAGCGGAGTGTGCCTGTCGGAGGGGTCCGACAGTACACGTTGACTGGGTTCGTACCGAAGGGGCTTCGGTACTTTGGGCGGTACACCGGAGTGTGTACCGGAGGTTGCTAACCCGGAGAGGTCTCCGGAGTACTGGATACACTTGTCTGCTTGTCTGTGGTGCGCAGGGACTTCGGAGGCGACGGACAAGGTTCGAGCCAGGTGAACCTGGGTCAAGCGGGAGGCTTGATGCCAGGGGAGCGGGGAGCTCCGTCACGGTGGCTGCGAAGGGGGTCCGGATCGGTCCTCGGGTCGAGGCGTGCCAGGTGAAGGCAGAGAGTGCGGAGCGTGGCTCCGGCTGAAGGTACTCCGAGACAAAGTCCTCGGAGGTGAGGCACTTCGAAGGTACTCCGAATGGAGTGACTTCGGAGTTGGTGGATCAAGTCCTCTGCGGAGGCAAGGTGTTCGAAGTGTGCTCCGGAGGGAGACATTCGAAGTTACCCGACGAAGGTCTCAGAAGTCGAGGCGCATCGAAGGCATAGTCCGGGTGAGGCTTGTCGAGGAGTGTGCTCGGGAAGAGGCACTGCGACGAAGTGCTCATGGAATGCTTCATGCGGAGGCCTTGGACGAAGGAGGGACTTCGAAGGGTGGTACTCCGAAGGTGGGGCTTCGGAGTGAGGAAGGCTTCGGAGCGAGGCTAGCTCCGGAGCAAGGTTGACTTGAGGTGCTTCGGCCTGCATGGCTTCGGTACACGGACTGACGGAGTTCGAGCTGGGAGTAGCTGCGAAGCCGTGGTGGTCCACTCCGGAGGTGTTGGTGCGAAGGCCCAAGGGGCTTTGACGGCTTCGGCTCAAAACCGTCACTGTATCGGAGACTGACTTCGGTGAGGCGAAGGCCACCAGGCTCAAGGCTTCTCGCCGAAGCTACCGCACCCCTCGCGTGCGAAGGGAGGCTGCAGAAGGTCAAAGACTGCAAAGGCTGACACTGTCTGTTCTGTAAAAGGCTGACACTGTCCCCTCTGCAAAGTTGACAGAGAAGCCTCCAGAATAAAGGTGGACTACCTTTTGTACCCCTTAGTTCTGTAGAGTCAAATCCTTTGTAAACCCTAGGGGTAAAGTAGTCACTTCCTTTGGGTGAACTGTGGGCTATAAATATGGGGGCTCGGTAGGTAACATTTAACACTTTGAGCATTTACTGTTGAGCTCCTGTAGCCACACCTCGATTGTAATACATCCAGAGAGTTCATTTTCTGTGTTCCTTGTTCAAGCGGCGAAGCCCTGCTTCTTTGTGCTTTTGCTTGAGCTCGCGTTGCATACCTCGCTTTTTGTTGTGCACCGAAGCCTGTTGAGGCGAAGGTTGTTTTTGTGCGAAGTGTGTTTTGTCAGTGTGCGTTCGCTCTGTGTAACACGAGGCGAGACCTCGCTGCTTACTAGCGTAGCCCTGACCGAGGCCCGTTTTGCTTCTTGTGTCGAAGCCCTTAGTTAAGTCCGGTTGTGTGCGTGTAGACCTTCGTGTACGAAGCCCAGCACCTAATTAAATTAGATGAGCTGAATGAAGTAGTGCTTGGTCAGGATAGATTACTTGTGCAAGCCGCTAGAGAAAGAAAAGACCTTAGACTTAGGCTAGAAATGTTTCTACTGAATATGCCATGCTTAAGTCTAAATTTGATGATGCTGAATGTGAATCTTGTTCTGTTGTCATGAGTGAGCTTGCTCAGTTGCGTTCTGTTCATGCTCAAACTCTTTCTGAGCTTGAGACTGCACAGAAGCAGCTTTTGGAGGTGGATTCTAGACCTCATGATGTTATTGATTGCATGAACTGCTCTTTATTGCGCGATAGTATTAATTTACGTGATAAGCATGTTCATGATTTGGAGGCTAGATTGGAGAGGGCCGGTAGTTCTAAGGATGTGCAACCTGTTTGTGACACTTGCATCACCCTTAAGGACCAGCTAGGCACTGTTAGAGAGCGAGCTGAGAACCTCATGTCTGAAAATGAATACCTTCTTTCCGTGGTTAATAAATGCACTGAGGGAAAGGGTAGGATGGATTTGCTCTTGGCCAAGACCAAGTTGTGTGCTGACAGAGCCGGGGTAGCTCTAGGTTTGGGTTTTGAGAGGATACCTTCAGACAGTAAGACCAAAACTGTTTTTACCTCTCCCACCACCCTAGAGAAAGAGAGAGCTCTGTTGGACACCCCATCAGCCAAAAAGCCTACCCATCCACCAAAGAAAACCACTCCTACTGCCAAGAAAAATCCTCCCAAGAAAACCACTCAGAAGAAACCCAAGGAGCCTGTGAGAGTTGCTCCTGTGACCCATGAGAGTGCCCCCAGAAGAGTTTTTCACTGTTCCTACTGTCAGCGGGCGGGTCATTTGGTTGGTTTCTGTTTTCGTCGCATCAAGGATGAGCGACGCTCTCAGGCGATGAGTTACCAGGACATGCATTACCCATCTTTAGGTATGCATGAGTCTGAGATGTACTATCGTCCTGCTTTTGAGGCTCCTCGTGCTTCTCGGAGAGGTTTTGCTCCTCGAGGTCTTCACCATGTTCCATATGGTGGTAGACCTCGGGCTAGCAGATTTGTACCTCGTCAGAGTAGGAGACCTCGACATGTTGTTCGTTCATAACATGTAGGTAGACCTCGCACTTTGCATCATTCTGATTATTATGTGCGTAGACCGTCTGCTTTTTCTGTGCCTACTACTCGTGTCACTCAGTGCTGGATGCCTCGTCATTATTTCACTCACCCCAGCACTGAGCGATCGAGACATTCTTATCGTATGTAGGTGACAGATCGAGGCTTGGAGGGCACGTGGATCATGGACTCCGGTTGTTCGTGCCACATGACCGGTGATGCAGCTTGGTTCTCCAGCCTCACCACAACCAAGCAAAGGGAACATATCACCTTCGGAAACAATCGAAGGAGTAGAGTGAAAGGTAAAGGTGTGGTAAGAATTAATTCGAACTTCACTCTCAAAGATGTTGCTTTGGTTGAGAACCTGGGATACAATTTGCTGTCTGTATCTCAGTTGCTTGATGAGGGCTTCGAAGTGCGATTTCATCGCGATACTTCGCAAGTGCTCAATTCTGATGGCGTTGTAGTGTGTAAGATCTTTAGAGTTGGGAGAGTTTTTGGAGCTGATTTTTCAGAGTCGTCTGGTTCTTCTCATTGTCTTGTTGCACATTCGACTTCTGAGCTTTGGAAGTGGCATAGGAGACTAGGGCATATGAGCTTTGAGTTGCTCGCTCGTTTGAGCGCCCTAGGTCTGATCCGAGGATTGCCCAAGCTCAAGTTTGAGAAGAATTTAGTTTGCGCTCCTTGTCGACATGGAAAAATGATTGCCGCTTTGCATTCGCCAGTCACCACAGTGATGACTGAACAACCCGGAGAACTTCTCCATATGGACACTGTAGGTCCTTCTCGGGTTAGTTCTTTAGGCGGCAAGTGGTATGTATTAGTTATTGTCGACGATTTCTCTCGCTACTCTTGGGTCTTCTTTCTTGCCAGCAAGGATGAAGTGTTTTCACACTTTCGGAGCTTGGTTTTGAGACTTTTCACTGAACTCCCTGGTGCATTGAAATTCATTCGAAGTGATAATGGCACTGAGTTCAAAAATAGTCTCTTTGTTGACTTTTGCATGGAGCATGGCATAGAACATCAATTCTCTGCTCCGCGGGTTCCTCAACAGAACGGTGTCGTTGAGAGGAAGAACCGCACTTTGGTTGAGATGGCTAGGACGATGCTTGATGAGCATAAGACTCCTAGAAAATTCTGGGCTGAGGCCATGAACACTGCTTGCTACATCTCAAACCGAATTTTCTTGCGCTCAATTTTAAATTTGACATCTTATGAGCTGCGTTTTGGGAGACAGCCCAAGGTTACTCATCTTCGAGTTTTTGGCTGTCGCTGCTTTATCCTAAAACGCGGTAACTTGGATAAATTTGAGTCGCGCTCTTCTGACGGGATCTTTTTGGGCTATACTACACATGGTCATTCTTATCGTGTTTATAACTTGGAAACTAACACTGTCATCGAGTCATGTGATGTGACTTTTGATGAATCAACCCTCTCTGTTAGTTCTGCTTTTGAACAGGCAAATGAACACGACATGGAACAGACCTTATTCGAAGAAGAAGATCCCGGAGAATTCGAGGATGAACCCCTACTACCCTCGACATCAACCCCCGAAGCTGACCCCGCTTCTACTACTTCGGCACGAGGTCCCGAAGCGACTACCTCAACATCAGTCATCTTGGACCACTCCAACGCACAAGTTGAGGGGGAGACTGCATCCCGCTGCGAGGCTCCACATCATGTTCAAAGGATGCACCCTCCCGAGCAGATCATTGGTGAGCTTGATCAAAGGGTAACTCGTTCTCATGCCCATTTCACTAATGCTGCTTTTGTTGCTTCTTTCGAGCCTTTAGATGTTAGTCATGCACTTTCTGATTCTAGTTGGATCAATGCCATGCATGAGGAACTTGAAAATTTTGAGAGAAACCAAGTCTGGACTTTAGTTGATCCTCCACCAAATGTTCATTTCATTGGCACAAAATGGATTTTCAAA
Source organism: Zizania palustris (assembly GCA_019279435.1). Classification (NCBI taxonomy): domain Eukaryota; kingdom Viridiplantae; phylum Streptophyta; class Magnoliopsida; order Poales; family Poaceae; genus Zizania; species Zizania palustris. The sequence continues at coordinate 34,046,951 of JAAALK010000079.1, read as the reverse complement.
AATAAACAAGGGGAGGATGGGACAATTGTTAGAAACAAGGCTAGACTTTTAGCTCAGGGCTTTTCTCAACTAGAAGGGATTGATTTTACTGAAACTTTTGCACCTGTTGCTCGCCTTGAGGCCATTAGGATTTTGCTTGCCTTTGCGACATCCCGGGGATTCAAACTCTATCAAATGGATGTCAAAAGTGCTTTTCTTAATGGCTTCATAGGTGAAGATGTTTATGTAAAACAACCCCCTGGTTTTGAAAACCCCAAGTACCCACATAAAGTCCTTAAACTCCATAAGGCTCTTTATGGACTCAAGCAGGCCCCTCGGGCTTGGTATGATAGACTTAAGTCTTTTCTGCTTGAGCGAGGGTATTTGATGGGCTCTGTTGATAAAACATTGTTTACTCTCAAGCATGGCAAAGATTTCCTCCTAGTTCAGATTTATGTGGATGATATCATCTTTGGTGGCTCTTCTCATGCTTTGGTTGCCGAGTTTGCAGATACCATGAGCAGGGAATTTGAAATGTCAATGATGGGTGAACTCACCTTTTTCCTTGGTTTGCAAATCAAGCAAAGCAAACAAGGTACTTTTGTCCACCAGACAAAGTACACTAAGGACCTGCTCAAAAAGTTTGACATGTCCGATGCGAAGCCACTCGCTACTCCAATGGCTACATCTGTAGCATTGGACCCTGACGAAGATGGAGAAGCCGTAGATCAGAAGGAGTTCCGGAGCATGATCGGCTCCCTCCTCTACTTGACTGCCACGAGACCGGACATACACTTCGCTGTGTGTCTGTGCGCTCGTTTTCAGGCTTCACCACGAGCTTCGCACCGCCAAGCGGTTAAGCGCATCTTAAGGTATCTCAAACACACCCTTGAATTTGGCATATGGTATTCAGCGTCTTCATCTTTATGTCTTCGAGGTTATTCCGATGCGGACTTTGCTGGGTGTAGAATTGATAGGAAAAGTACCTCTGGTACTTGTCATTTTCTGGGTACTTCACTGGTTTGCTGGTCATCCCGCAAACAGTCTAGTGTTGCACAATCGACGGTTGAGGCCGAATATGTTGCTGCAGCTAGCTGTTGCTCTCAGATTTTGTGGATGGTTTCCACTTTGCGGGATTTCGGGTTAGATTATAAGAGTGTTCCACTTTTCTGTGATAACACCAGCGCTATTTGTATTGCAAACAACCCGGTTCAGCATTCCAGAACCAAACACATTGATGTGCGGTATCATTTTCTCAGAGATCACAATGAGAAGGGTGATATTGAACTTCAATATGTTGATACCCAACACCAGCTTGCCGACATTTTTACAAAACCCCTCGATGCTTCTCGATTTGCTTACTTGCGTGGGGAACTTGGCATTTGTCACCCTTACGGCATTTTGTGAGGGGGAGCTATTTTAAGGTGGATATGCTTTTGCTAATTGTGCTGAAATTGCATTTATATATTTTGCACTTATATGCCTGCTCATAATCCATGAAATCATGTCAGCTCAGCTCTTTTTAATTCATCTGGAACATTCATGTGCATGGTGTTTTATTTTCAAAATCAACTCATGCTCACTGCTTAGTCTTGAATCTAGCATGTTTAGGCAGGACTGCGTTAGCTATCTTTTATCTGCTTGATAGCAAGACACATCTCTTTGGATGCTAAAAAATTGCAACTTGAAAAATTGTTCTACATCTTCATGGATATCCATAAAATGCCAAACACTTGGTACACTTAGTTAAAATCAAAAATTCCATGATTTGCATGCGTTTAAGAGAAAAGATCCAGGTGGGTTTGTTTGTCGCACTACTCTATTCTAGACTGCTTACCATTGCACATTGGTATGAACTGGAATAACGTAGTGTATGCCAAAATCTATGCCTTAAGCTTCTTATGGATTTCATGCCTAGGCTTGGCCGGATTGGAAAGTATAAGGTGGACAAACAAATAACCCCTGGCACTAAGAAAAGAACAACAAAATTCATTGATTATCAAGTTTGCTTTTCAAGCTCCATTTGAACTGGACTTGTCTGTCTATAGTAGAAATTGACTAGCTTTGCGCAGTCCTTGCTCTTACCTGTCTAGTTTCCTTGAGTAAGTGGTGATGCTTTTATTTCAAAACTGATCAAATCACATGCTTCATCATGCTTTTAGAGAATGTTAATTTGAGCTGAGCCCATGATCATTGGTGTTACTGTTGGCATATTTTTGCTTCATATGTCTTTGCAATTCTGCTCATTTCGAAGCTTTGCATCTTTTACATGCTCCTTGATGCTTGCATTGCCAAAGGGGGAGAAATTTGCTTCGTTCTCTGCCGCAAGGAGGTATAATTTCAAAGGGGGAGAAAATTTGACATAAAGGGGGAGAAGATTTTTTATTGCCAAAGAGAAATCACAGGGGGAGTTTTTATTGCCGAAGGGGCTTTTTTACTCTTTTGAGAAAGGGGGAGGAAAATTCTTCTGTCAAGTGACATGATTTGGCTCTTTTCTGAGTTTTTATGGTCACTTGTGTGCTGAAAATTTTAAATTTTCTTGAACTTGGATTTGGTTGTCAATGCACTCATCAAGGGGGAGATTGAGAAACCAAGGGTTGGTTTCGGTGTTTTGTGATGAGTGATTGACAGGTTTTTTTACCCTCTGTTCGAAGGGTACCTCCGGAGGGTTCTCGGAGGTGGTACCTCCGAAGTGTGTTCGGAGGTGGTCTCACCGAAGTGTGTTCGGTGTTTGCTTGCTGCGGCTGTGCAGCGGAGTGTGCCTGTTGGAGGGGTCCGACAGTACACGTTGACTGGGTTCGTACCGAAGGGGCTTCGGTACTTTGGGCGGTACACCGGAGTGTGTACCGGAGGTTGCTAACCCGGAGAGGTCTCCGGAGTACTGGATACACATGTCTGCTTGTCTGTGGTGCGCAGGGACTTCGGAGGTGACGGACAAGGTTCGAGCCAGGTGAACCTGGGTCAAGCGGGAGGCTTGATGCCAGGGGAGTGGGAGCTCCGTCACGGTGGCTGCAAAGGGGGTCCGAATCGGTCCTCGGGTCGAGGCGTGCCAGGTGAAGGCAGAGAGTGCGGAGCGTGTGAGGAGCCATGCTGAATAGCGTGGGCCTCATGGCTCCAGAAGTGATGAGTCATTGTCAACGATAGTCAACGAGGACTGAAGAAGAGAAGAGATCTGCTGTTTCATGGGCCGCGTGTGACTCAGGTACACGGGCAGCGAGCGACTGTCGGGCAGAGGAGGCTGCGAAGTCGGGCTGGCCCAATCCGGGTGCATGGGCCAGAAGCAGTGGAAGACCCACTGGCTGTTGACCAGGACTGACTCAGGTACACGGGCGGTGAGCGATTACCGGGCTGAGAGAGCTGCGGAGTCGGGCCGGCCCAATCCGGGTACCTGGTGCAAAGCTGGTGGAGGCTTTGTCAGTTTCGGCGTAAAACTAACAACCGTTGATTCTGTATCCGACTGTCCAGAAGAGTAGCTTCCGGATATGTCATCTGTTACTCTAGGCCCACAGTCAGTCAGTTGTGTCTGTAAAAATACCTAAGGGCAGTAGAGTCTTTTTCTGTATTTTTGAGTCTGTAAAACCCTAAGGGGCTGGTAGAATATTCCTAGCGTTGGGCTGCCTATAAATAGCACCCCAATCCCTAGGGTTTGGACTACCCTTTTGTGCTGAAATCAAATCCACCCATTGGGTCACTTTGTCCCCTGTCTTCTCTCTCCTGTGTGCGTCGCCAGGGCTTGCCTCTCACTGTGTATGCATTTTTCTTGCTCAAATCTCTTGGATGCGTAAATGCTTTGGTCCCTGGTGAATTTATTGCTTTCATTTTGTTTGGTTTGGGGAGTTATTGCCCTGGTTACGAGCTGGTGAATTTTATTCTTGAGGTGAAGGTTCTTCTGGTGCTTTTGTTCTTCACGAACTGAGTACTAGTTCTTGTTGTTGCAAGTAGTACTGCTTTACTGTAGCTACAGTGTTCTGCAGCAGCTTTTCACCTTCTATTGCCCAGCTTTTTGATCGAAGCTGACAGTCTCTTTTACCTTTTTCTGGGTATGTCTGGCGAAGCTCGTTTCAGTGCGAAGCCCCTCAACTCCGTGAGGCAGGCTTCGATCGAACATCTTTAAAGACTTCGCTCAGACTTCGAACTTCGGTTTTTGTGTCTGAGTTGCTAGCTTCGAAGTTCTTCCTGTATTGGATAGCATCGCATACTTCGAACTAGCATACTCTGAATCTATCTGTTCGAAGTGCTCACTTCGTTAGGCTTCGAAGTTGGGTTCGAAGTTTGTCTGTTCTGATAGACTTCGCTTGGATTCCGTTGTGGCGTGTCAGCCTTCGACTCTCCCCCCAAAGCTTTCCCTATTCGAAGATAGAGTGTAGGCTTCGGACTTGATTCTCTGTCATGTGACAGACTTCGCCTCTTTGTTCGAAGGTTGTCTGTTTGCGTGTGTTGTGTTCGAAGTTTTTGTGTTCGAAGTTTTAGCTTCGAAGCTTTTGGTTCTAAGAGTGTTCGAAGTTTTGTCTTCGAAGTGCATACTTCGAAGCAGGCTCCGGCACTGTTTTACTTCGCTCCGAAGCTCGTGATTCGAAGCTGTGTTCGAAGTCCTTGTCTTCGTAGTACTTACTTCGAACCAGGCTCCGGCACTGTTTTTACTTCGTTCCGAAGTACACTTCGCCTCTTATCACTTCGAACTAGGCTAGACAGTGACACCTTCGGCATTTCGAACAGACTCGGTCACCAACCTCCGAAGCAGACCTCGGAGTGCGAAGGGGGCTTCGCCAAGTCCCGAACAGGAGACAACTTTGGATAGTAACTTCTCTCTTCATCTTATACATATTTAGATCATTTCTTTGAGAAGTTTAGGCCTGTTACACTTTGTTCATCTGCCTAGTTGCACCACTTTAGTTTTACACTGTTTATCATCAGATGCTTCTAGGTTAGAAACCTTTAGACTTAGGCCTTCTGTTTATTTTCTGCTGCGTAGTATTTTTGAGGTGCGTTGGGTATTGGGAACAGGCCATTGATTCGAAAGAATTTTTAAGGCGCCCATTCACCCCCCCCTCTGGTCGCTACTTTCGGTCCTACAAGTGGTATCAGAGCAAGGTTAGGGTTTTTCCATACCTTAACCGGTTCTAAACCCCAGTAGTGACTATGACGTCTCCTGGCAAGGTCCCGTCCTTGGAAGCCTATGGCTATAATTATTGGAAGACTCGCATGCGAGCCTATCTCATGAGCCAGGGTTCGGACATATGGGATATTTGCGTTCACACCACGTTTGTCATTTTGCCAGTTACTGAGCAAGGTACTTCTGGTATCATTGCTCAGCATCTGAGCAACAGTAAGGCTGTGAACATTTTATTTTCTGGTTTAGGTCCCACTGAATTTGAGCGAGTGAGTCATCTCTCCACTGCGAGAGAGATCTGGGCTACCCTCAAGGCACACCATGAGGGAACAGCACAGGTCAAGGCTCGGCTCTATCAGACCTACCGGCGTGAATATGAGAATTTCACACAGAAGCCGGGTGAATCTGTTGAGGCTTTGTTTGGTCGCTTTCAGTCGATCATTAACAAGCTTCGGGACAACAAGGCTGAGGATGCTCAGTTAGTCTCAGATCATGAGCAGGCGCTCAAGGTTCTTCATACCTTGGACCCAAAGATCTGGGAGATCAAGGTATCATCTATTGTTGAGAGTACTTCATACGATACCTTGACCATTTCTGAGTTATTCAGCAAGCTAAAGGCCACTGAGGTAGATATCCAGTTGAGATCAAATCTCATTGGCTCTGGATCAAAATCCCTGGCCCTTGCTGCACCTTCAGTTGATACTTCTGCTGTGAGCTGTGCTGGGTTCTCCTTGATGTCTATCACTGAGGACCAGCTTGAGTTGTTGGGAGATGATGATTTGTGTCTCTTTAACAACCGGGTGCGTCGTGTCTATGATAAAAGAATGTTCAAAAGACACGGCACAAAAACCGGATGCTTTGAATGTGGTGATCCAGGACACTTCATCGCCGACTGCCCCAAGCGCAGTGGATACAAGAAGGGCACCGGTAGCAACTTCCACGACTCCGGCAAGCATGAGAGCCCCTCCTTCACCAAGGGCAAGCCGAAGACCCGGTTCTTCAAGAAGGCCCTGAAGGACTACCGGCGAGAGAACAAGAAGCGCGACAAGGCCTTCTTCGCCGAGATGGAGAAGAGCTACTCCAAGAGATCCACGTCTTCTTCCTCTTCATCGAGCTCAAGCGATGAGGAGATCGCCATCAAGAAGGGGAAGGACAAGGATGATCCGGCGGGCCTCTGCTTCATGGCCTTCGGAGACAAGCCGAAGAGCCGCTCACACCAGCGCCGAAGATCCCGCAAGAGCTTCTGCTCCATGGCTCTTGGGGATAGAGAAGAAAAGAGCTCCTCCGACGACTCCGACGACGACGATAGCAAGGTATCATCTTACGAGCGCGAAATTGTAGATTTACTTGAGAGCAATCGTCAGGAGTTGAAGTATCGGGAGAAACTGCTTAGGGGGGCTAAGAAAAGGATAGACGAGTTAGAAAGTGAGCTTGCCGTGGCCAACGGTAGAATAGAAAGTCTATCTTCTTCCCCTTGCTTGGGTGATAGCAGTGAGTGCCCGAAGTGTGAGGTGCTTCTGTGTGACCTGTCGACTTTGAAGTCCAGGTACACAGAAAGGGTTGATGAGAGGGACGCTTTGGCCACTGAGCTTGAAAGCGCTCAGCTGGAGCTGAAAGATGCTCAAGCCACTGTCGTCGCACCCTGTGTTGATTGCCCATCTCATCTAGCTACCTTAGCTGAGCTGAAATCCAAGGGCGATGAACATTTGGGTGATTTAGAGAGGTTGAGAGCTGAGCTTGCCCAGACTAGGCTAGAGCTTGAGACACTGTCAGTTCCACCCACTGTTTGTGAGAACTGCCTGTCTCTTAGAATGGAGTTAATTAAGCTAAAAGCCGGGAAGTCTGTCCAAGTAGAGAGTGAGTGTGAGACCTGCTTGTCTCAGGTGGAGGTTCTAGCTTCTTTGAGAGAGGAGCTAGCAGATTCTCAGAATGAGAACTTTTACCTCCGGTCTATCCTGAGTTGGATCAGTGCCAGAGAGCCACAGCTCGGCATGATGATCCAGCAGTTCAAGAGGCAGGATGGGTTTGGGGTAGGTTACACCTACACCAAGGCTGACTTTGAGAGTGCCATCAGCCGGGCAGTGGAGTGGAGTAAAATGACTCCAGAGCAGAGATATCCCAAGACTCACTCCACTGAGTCTTCCCAGGCTTGTCAGCCCAAGGATGGAGTGATTCATGAGCCACCTAAAGCTCCACCCAAGAAACCTATCTGGGTTCCTAAGCCCAAAAATCTCCACACTACTCTTGACTCTCTTCCTGGACCCTCTCAGCCCAAGAAGACCACACCAAACGCTACCAAGCCTAAGATTCCCAAGCCTCAACCACATCCCAAGAAGCCTACCTATCATTGTGAGTTCTGTCAGAGAGACGGGCATCTTGCGGAGTTTTGCTTCAGGAGGAAGCGGGTTGAGAGAGCAGAGAGGGCTCGTAGTGATCAGGTGCAGTTCTACCAGCAGGGTGGTAGACTGCGTGTTCCTCGGCGCGGGGAGAGGCTGGAGGCCAGGCCGCGTCGTGTAGGTGGTGGTCGAGGAGACGGTTTTCGTGCCCGTGCTCCAGGTGGTGGTGTTCGTTCCGGCAGAGTTCCAGACCGTGTTGGCTACGGTTCTGGACCTCGTGGCCGCAGGGTTAGGAAGAACCGTGGACCGCGTTTTGAGCTGCGTTTTGGTCCAAACTCTTTTGATGGTTTTCGCTTTCCATCTTTTGAGCAGATGGCTCGACACTGGTTTAGCTCTTTTGCTAAACCTGGTGCCGGACCATTTGCTCCCACTTACAGACATTGATTGTGCAGGACCGGGGACTGGAGGATGTTTGGATCATGGACTCAGGATGCTCTCGCCACATGACGGGACATCGCAGATGGTTCTCTAGTCTCACTCCCCCGAGCTCCAAAGAGTACATCACTTTCGGGAACAGCGGTCAAGGGAAAGTAAGTGGCATAGGCTCAATCAGCATTTCAGACCATTTCTCTTTAAAAAATGTTGCTTTGGTTAAAAAACTGAACTTTAATTTAATCTCTGTTTCGCAACTTCTTGAGGATGGTTTGGAAGTGCGTTTTAAGAAGGGCAATTCTTCTGTGGTTGATTCTAGAGGGTCTTTGGTTTGTCAGATTTTACCCTTCGGTAAAGTCTTTCGAATTGACTTCTCTAGTTCTTTTGGCCCTTCTCGCTGTTTGATTGCTGGATCTTCTTCTGAGCTCTGGAAGTGGCATAGGAGGCTAGGTCACTTGAGTTTTGATCTGCTAGTCAGGTTAAGCTCTATGGACCTCATCCGAGGATTGCCCAAGCTTAAGTTGGAGAAGGATCTGGTTTGTCATCCCTGTCGTCATGGGAAAATGGTTGCCGCTTCTCACTCACCTGTGACTCAGGTGATGACTTCGTATCCGGGCGAGCTTTTACATTTGGACACTGTAGGTCCAGCTCGGGTACGCTCAGTCGGTGGAAAGTGGTATGCACTTGTGATTGTTGACGACTTTTCTCGTTTCTCGTGGGTTTTCTTTTTGGAGTCTAAGGATGAAACTTTTCAATTTGTCCATGACCTGATGTTGAAGCTGAAGAATGAGAACAATGGTCGGATGCGAGCAATTCGCTCCGACAACGGCTCTGAGTTCAAGAACTCTCAGTTCGTCAGCTTCTGTAGTGATCAGGGTCTGGATCATCAGTTTTCTTCCCCTTACACTCCCCCACAGAACGGCGTTGTGGAACGAAAGAACCGCACGCTAGTTGAGATGGCCAGGACGATGCTCGATGAGCACAGGACTCCTAGGCGTTTTTGGGCTGAAGCCATGAACACGGCTTGCTATCTGGCCAACCGCATTTTTCTTAGAGCTTACATTGGTAAGACATCATATGAGTTGCGTTTTGGCAGACAGCCCAAGGTGAGCCACTTGCGAGCGTTTGGCTGCAAGTGCTTTGTGCTCAAGAAGGGAGGGCATTTGGACAAATTTGAGTCTCGTTGCTGGGATGGTATTTTTCTTGGTTATGCATTGCATTCTCGAGGCTTCCGTGTTTGGAATCTCGAATCCCAGCTACTTGTCGAGACGTGTGAGGTTTCATTTGATGAGTCCTTGCCTTCTTTGACTCCTTCTTTTGAGCTTTCTGGTGATGATGAGCTCGGAGAATCCATCTTCGAGGAAGATGAGGATACTCCAGTCGCTGTTGAGGGCGGGCCTTCTGCATCCCCCGCAGAGCCCACACCTTCTGTGACTTCGACTGATGATGAGGGCGGACCTCTGATCACTTCTTCCGCTTCGATCGAGCCCCCTCAGTCGAGTTCAGAGGTGCCAGCTGCTGACTCCGGTGAGGTGACTTCAGATCACCAGGGAACCCGAGCAGTTCAGCGTGACCATCCCTTAGAGCTCATCATTGGTGATTTGACTAAGAGAACTTTGCGTTCTTCTGCCTCTCTTGCTGTGTTTGCTGAATCTGCGTTTGTTGCATCTTTTGAGCCCAGAGATGTTTCTCATGCTCTTTCTGATTTTAATTGGATTAATGCTATGCAAGAAGAGCTTGAGAATTTTGTCCGCAATCGGGTTTGGACATTGGTTGAGCCGCCACCTGGATGCAACCCCATAGGCACCAAGTGGGTATTCAAGAACAAACAAGGTGAAGATGGGGTTGTGGTGCGCAACAAGGCTCGACTAGTCGCCCAGGGTTATTGCCAGAATGAAGGTATTGACTTTGAAGAAACCTTCGCTCCTGTTGCCCGTCTTGAGTCCATTCGTATTCTTCTAGCTTTTGCCGTTTCGAAGGGTTTTAAGCTTTTTCAAATGGACGTTAAGAGTGCTTTTCTGAACGGGTTTATAGAGGAGGAGGTTTATGTTAGGCAACCCCCCGGTTTTGAGAACCCTAAGTTTCCTCGACATGTTTTTAAATTGCACAAAGCTTTATACGGGTTGAAGCAAGCCCCCAGGGCTTGGTATGACCGGTTAAAGCAATTTTTGTTGGGGAAGGGCTTTGTGATGGGTTCTGTGGACAAAACTCTTTTCTTGCTCAGAGATGCTTCTGAGAAACCAAGGGTGGTTTCGGTGTTTGTGATGAGTGATTGACAGGTTTATTTACCCTCTGTTCGAAGGGTACCTCCGAAGGGGCTTCGGAGGTGGTACCTCCGAAGGGTGTTCGGAGGTGTGTCACCGGAGTGTGTTCGGTGTTTGCTTGCTGCAGCTGTGCAGCGGAGTGTACCTGTCGGAGGGGTCCTGCAGTACACGATGACTGGGTTCGTACCGAAGGCTTCGGTACTTTGGGCGGTACACCGGAGTGTGTGCCGAAGGTTGCTAACCCGGAGAGGTCTCCGGAGTACTGGATACACTTGTCTGCTTGTCGGTGGTGCGCAGGGACTTCGGAGGCGACGGACAGGGTTCGAGCCAGGTGAACTTGGGTCAAGCGGGTGGCTTGATGCCAGGGGAGCGGGGAGCTCCGTCACGGTGGCTGCGAAGGTGGTCCGGGTCGGTCCTCGGGTCGAGGCGTGCCAGGTGAAGGCAGAGAGTGCGGAGTGTGGCTCCGGCTGAAGGTACTCCGAGACAAAGTCCTCGGAGGTGAGGCACTTCGAAGGTACTCCGAATGGGGTGACTTCGGAGTTGGATGGCACAAGTCCTCTGCGGAGGCAAGGAGTTCGAAGTGTGCTCCGGAGGGAGACACTCGAAGGTTACCCGACGAAGGTCTCAGAAGTCGAGGCGCATCGAAGGCATGGTCCGGGTGGGGCTCGTCGAGGAGTGTGCTCGGAGTGAGACACTGCGACGAAGTGCTCAAGGAATGCTTCATGCGGAGGCCTTGGACGAAGGAGGGACTTCGAAGGGTGGTACTCCGAAGGTGGGCTTCGGAGTGAGGTTGACTTGTGGTGCTTCGGCCATGCATGGCTTCGGTACACGGACGGACGGTGTTCGAGCTCGGAGTAGCTGCGAAGCCGTGGTGATCCACTCCGGAGGTGGTGGTGCGAAGGCCCAAGGGGCTTTGACGGCTTCGGCTCAAAACCGTCACTGTATCGAAGGTCTTCTTCGGCGGAGCGAAGGCCAACAGGCTGCAGGCTTCTCGCCGAAGCTCCCGCACCCCTCGCGTGCGAAGGGAGGTTCCAGAAGTCAACTCTGTAAAGGCTGACACTGTCTGTTCTGAAAAAGGCTGACACTGTCCCCTCTGCAGCTGACAGAGAAGCCTCCAAAATAAAGGTGGACTACCTTTTGTACCCCTTAGTTCTGTAGAGACAAATCTGTTGTAAACCCTAGGGGTAAAGTAGTCACTTCCTTAGGATGAAGCCGTGGGCTATAAATATGGGGGCTCGGTAGGTAACATTTAACACTTTGAGCATTTACTGTTGAGCTCCTGTAGACAAACCTCGCTGTATTCATTCTGAGTTCAATTTATTTCAGTGTTCCTTGTTCAAGCGGCGAAGCCCTGCTTCTTTGTGCTTTTGCTTGAGCTCGTGTTGCATACCTCGCTAGTTATTAGTTCACCGGAGCCTGTCTTGGCGAAGGGTGTTTTTATCGCGAAGTGTGCTTTACAGTGTGCTGTCGCTCTGTGTAACTCGAGGCAAGACCTCGCTGCTTACTAGCGAAGCCCTGTACTTTTCCCGTAGTGCTTCTAGTGTCGAAGCCCTTAGCATGGTCCGTTGTGTGTGCGTGTAGACCTTCGCGTACGAAGCCCAGCACCAGTTGCTGTCGCTAAGTATTTGGTCGAAGTCCTCAGAGGGCTGTCCACTCTTGCGAAGGGTGAAGTGCGAAGCCTGCTCGAAGCACCTTGTGTGCGGAGCCTGCACTGACTTAGCAGAGTAGATTTTCGAAGGGTGTTAGTGGAGCGAAGTCTTCTTGGCTTCGAACTTTTGCCTCTCCGAAGCCTGTGTTCGAAGGTGTCAAAGTACCTCCGAACCAGACCTTCGAAGGTTGTGTTCGAAGCCTGTTCCGCAGAAGACAGAACTGATCCGAAGGCTAAATTTTTAGCCCGAATTTTTAATAGCTCCCATTCACCCCCCCTCTGGTCGCCGTTTCCGGTCCAACAATTGGTATCAGAGCAGGTTAAGATCACCAGTTGACCTTAACCGGTTTTGTGATCTGTTGGCGACATGGATAGAGGCAGTAAAATTCCTCTGTTCGATGGGACAGATTTTGCATACTGGAAGGTGCGCATGGAGGCTTACTTGTTAAGCCAAGGAAATGCAATTTGGGAGATTGTGGACTCACAATACTCCATCCCTGATACCCGCACCACTCAAACTGAAAAAGATCAGTATATTGCCAACTCGAAGGCAAGGAACATTCTGTTCATTGGTTTGAGTCGGAGTGAGTTTGATAGGGTGCAGCACCTTAGGACTGCTAGGGAAATTTGGACAACGCTCACTATTTATCATGAGGGCTCTACTCAGATTAAGGCCAGGCGCCAAAGCACCTACAACCAACAGTATCAGCTGTTTGTGCAGGCACCTGGTGAATCTATAGATGCCATGTTTTCGCGCTTTGATGCTATAGTGAGTAACTTGCGATCCAACGGGACGCTTGCTTACAGTGATCACGATAGGGCTATCAAGCTTCTCTATGCTCTTGACCGTAGCATATGGGAGGTAAAGATATCCAGCATTGAGGAGTCCACAGGCTATGACACTCTAACCTGTGATGAACTCTTTAGCAAGCTGAAGTCCACAGAGATTGCCAAGGCATCTCTTGCTGTGCACAGAAGCTCTTTGCCACAGCCATTGGCATTGGTTTCTAGCACTAGCCGTGGCACCACTGCAGAACCAAGCACATCAGGCACTTGTGTTCTTGCAGATGGTTTTGCTTTGTCCTCCCTGGTCTCCGTCACAAAGGAGCAGGTGGATACTCTAGCTGATGACGAGCTTGCTCTCATTGCCCGGAGGTTCACCCGCTTTCATCATGAGAGACGGGATCAGCGGAGAAGTGGTTTTAGTGGCTGTTATGAATGTGGCGACACCTCTCACATTAAGGCCAATTGCCCCAAGGTCAAAAAGAGAGATGAGAGTGACCGCCCCAAATTCCACAAAAAGGAGAGGAAGCCCTTTGTGAAGGGCAAGCGCGGCAAGATGGCTAAGAAAGTAGCCAAGGCCGCTTCCAGAGCTTTTGTTGCTGCTCTCAGCGACATCGACACATCCTCAACTGAGGAGTCGAGCTCTGAGGAGGAGGAGTCCCCAAGGAAGGAGGACAAGAAGGACAAGAAGGGACGTGACTTCACCGGCCTTTGCTTCATGGCCGACAGCGATCACAGCGGCGATGAGCTTGACTCATCTGAGGTAAACCTATCATCTGACCAGCTTCTAATTAAATTAGATGAGCTGAATGAAGTTGTGCTAGGTCAGGATAGATTACTTGTGCAAGCCGCTAGAGAAAGAAAAGACCTTAGACTTAGGCTAGAAAATGTATCTACTGAATATGCCATGCTTAAGTCTAAGTTTGATGATGCTGAATGTGAATCATGTTCTGTTGTCATGGGTGAGCTTGCTCAGTTGCGTTCTGTGCATGCTCAAACTCTTTCTGAGCTTGAGACTGCACAGAAGCAGCTTTTGGAGGTGGATTCTAGACCTCGTGATATTATTGATTGCATGAACTGCTCTTTATTACGCGATAGCATTTCTTTACGTGATAAGCATGTTCATGATCTGGAGGCTAGATTGGAGAGGGCCGGTAGTTCTAAGGATGTGCAACCTGTGTGTGACACTTGCATTACCCTTAAGGACCAGCTAGGCATTGTTAGAGAGCGAGCTGAAAACCTCATGTCTGAAAATGAATACCTTCTTTCTGTGGTAAATAAATGCACTGAGGGGAAGGGTAGGATGGATTTGCTCTTGGCCAAGACCAAGTTGTGTGCTGACAGAGCCGGGGTAGCTCTAGGTTTGGGTTTTGAGAGGATAGCTTCAGACAGTAAGACCAAAACTGTTTTTACCTCTCCTACCACCCTAGAGAAAGAGAGAGCTCTGTTGGACACCCCATCGGCCAAAAAGCCTACCCATCCACCAAAGAAAACCACACCTCCTATCAAGAAAAATCCTCCCAAGAAAACCACACAGAAGAAACCCAAGGAGCCTGTGAGAGTTGCTCCTGTGACCCATGAGAGTGCCCCCAGGAGAGTGTTTCATTGTTCTTATTGTCAGCGGGCGGGTCATTTGATTGGTTTCTGTTTCCGTCGCATCAAGGATGAGCGACGTGCACAGGCGATGAGCTATCAGGACATGCATTACCCATCTTTAGGTATGCATGAGTCTGAGTATTACTCTCGTCCTGTTTTCGAGGCTCCTCGTGCTTCTCGGAGAGGTTTTGCTCCTCGAGGTGTTCACCATGTCCCATATGGTGGTAGACCTCGGGAGAGTAGCTTTGTACCTCGTCAGAGTAGGAGACCTCGACATGCTTTGCGTTCTTTGCATGTAGGTAGACCTCGCACTTTGCATCATTCTGATTTTTATGTGCGTAGACCGTCTACTTTTACTGTGCCTACTACTCGTGTCACTCAGTGCTGGATGCCTCGTCATTATTTTACTCACCCCAGCACTGAGCGATCGAGGCGTTCTTATCATGTGTAGGCGACAGGTCGAGGCTTGGAGGGCACGTGGATCATGGACTCCGGTTGTTCGCGCCACATGACCGGAGATGCAAATTGGTTCTCCAGCCTCACCACAACCAAGCAAAGGGAACATATCACCTTCGGAAACAATCGAAGGAGTAGAGTGAAAGGTAAAGGTGTGGTAAGAATTAATTCGAACTTCACTCTCAAAGATGTTGCTTTGGTTGAAAACCTGGGATACAATTTGTTGTCTGTATCTCAGCTGCTTGATGAGGGCTTCGAAGTGCGATTTCATCGCGATACTTCGCAAGTGCTCAATTCTGATGGCGTTGTGGTATGTAAGATCTTTAGGGTTGGGAGAGTTTTTGGAGCTGATTTTTCAGAATCGTCTAGTTCTTCTCATTGTCTTGTTGCTCATTCGACTTCTGAGCTTTGGAAGTGGCATAGGAGACTAGGGCATATGAGCTTTGAGTTGCTCGCTCGTTTGAGCGCCCTAGGTTTGATCCGAGGATTGCCCAAGCTCAAGTTTGAGAAGAATTTAGTTTGCGCTCCTTGTCGACATGGTAAAATGATTGCCGCTTCGCATTCGCCAGTCACCACAGTGATGACTGAACAGCCCGGAGAACTTCTCCATATGGACACTGTAGGTCCCTCTCGGGTTAGTTCTTTAGGCGGCAAGTGGTATGTACTTGTTATTGTCGACGATTTCTCTCGCTACTCTTGGGTCTTCTTTCTTGCCAGCAAGGATGAAGTGTTTTCACACTTTCGGAGCTTGGCTTTGAGACTTTTCACTGAACTCCCAGGTGCATTAAAATTCATTCGAAGCGATAATGGCACCGAGTTCAAAAATAGTCTCTTTGTTGACTTTTGCATGGAGCATGGCATAGAACATCAATTCTCTGCTCCGCGGGTTCCTCAACAGAATGGTGTTGTTGAGAGGAAAAACCGCACTTTGGTTGAGATGGCTAGGACGATGCTTGATGAGCATAGGACTCCTAGAAAATTCTGGGCTGAGGCCATGAACACTGCTTGCTACATCTCAAACCGAATTTTCTTGCGCTCAATTTTGAACTTGACATCTTATGAGCTGCGTTTTGGGAGACAGCCCAAGGTTACTCATCTTCGAGTTTTTGGCTGTCGCTGCTTTATCCTAAAACGTGGTAACTTGGATAAATTTGAGTCGCGATCTTCTGACGGGATCTTTTTGGGTTATACTACTCATGGTCATTCTTATCGTGTTTATAACTTGGAGACTAACACTGTCATCGAGTCATGTGATGTGACTTTTGATGAATCAACCCCCTCTGTTAGTTCTGTTTTTGAACAGGCAAATGAACACGACATGGAACAGACCTTATTCGAAGATGAAGATCCCGGAGAATTCGAGGATGAACCCCTACTACCCTCGACATCGACCCCCGAAGCTGACCCCGCTTCTACTACTTCGGCACGAGGTCCCGAAGCAACTACCTCAACATCGGTCATCTTGGACCACACCAACGCACAAGTTGAGGGGGAGACTGCATCCCGCCGCGAGGCTCCACATCATGTCCAAAGGATGCACCCTCCCGAGCAGATCATTGGTGAGCTTGATCAAAGGGTAACACGTTCTCACGCTCATTTCACTAATGCTGCTTTTGTTGCTTCTTTCGAGCCCTTAGATGTTAGTCATGCACTTTCTGATTCTAGTTGGATCAATGCCATGCATGAAGAGCTTGAGAATTTTGAAAGAAACCAAGTCTGGACTTTAGTTGATCCTCCACCAAATGTTCATTTCATAGGAACAAAATGGATTTTCAAAAATAAACAAGGGGAGGATGGAACAATTGTTAGAAATAAGGCTAGACTTGTAGCTCAGGGCTTTTCTCAACTTGAAGGGATTGATTTTACTGAAACTTTTGCACCTGTTGCTCGCCTTGAGGCCATTAGGATTTTGCTTGCCTTTGCGACATCCCGGGGATTCAAACTCTATCAAATGGATGTCAAAAGTGCTTTTCTAAATGGCTTCATAGGTGAAGATGTTTATGTAAAACAACCCCCTGGTTTTGAAAACCCCAAGTACCCACATAAAGTCCTTAAACTTCATAAGGCTCTTTATGGACTCAAGCAGGCCCCTCGGGCGTGGTATGATAGACTTAAGTCTTTTCTGCTTGAGCGAGGGTATTTGATGGGCTCAGTTGATAAAACTTTGTTTACTCTCAAGCATGGCAAAGATTTCCTTCTAGTGCAGATTTATGTGGATGATATCATCTTTGGTGGCTCTTCTCATGCTTTAGTTGCCGAGTTTGCAGATACCATGAGCAGGGAGTTTGAAATGTCAATGATGGGTGAACTCACCTTTTTCCTTGGTTTGCAAATCAAGCAAAGCAAACAAGGTACTTTTGTCCACCAGACAAAGTACACCAAGGACCTGCTCAAGAAGTTCGACATGTCCGATGCGAAGCCACTCGCTACTCCAATGGCTACATCCGTAGCATTGGACCCTGACGAAGATGGAGAAGCCGTAGATCAGAAGGAGTTCCGAAGCATGATCGGCTCCCTCCTCTATTTGACTGCCACGAGGCCGGACATACACTTCGCAGTATGTCTGTGCGCTCGTTTTCAGGCTTCACCACGAGCTTCGCACCGCCAAGCGGTTAAGCGCATTCTAAGGTATCTCAAACACACCCTTGAATTTGGCATATGGTATTCATCGTCTTCATCTTTATGTCTTAGAGGTTATTCTGATGCGGATTTTGCTGGGTGTAGAATTGATAGGAAGAGTACCTCTGGTACTTGTCATTTTCTAGGTACGTCTCTGGTTTGCTGGTCTTCCCGCAAACAGTCTAGTGTTGCACAATCGACGGCCGAGGCCGAATATGTTGCTGCAGCTAGCTGTTGCTCTCAGATTTTGTGGATGGTTTCCACTTTGCGGGATTTCGGGTTAGATTATAAGAGTGTTCCACTTTTCTGTGATAACACTAGTGCTATTTGTATTGCAAACAACCCGGTTCAGCACTCCAGAACCAAACACATTGATGTACGGTATCATTTTCTCAGAGATCACAATGAGAAGGGTGATATTGAACTTCAATATGTTGATACCCAACACCAGCTTGCCGATATTTTTACAAAACCCCTCGATGCTTCTCGATTTGCTTACTTGCGTGGGGAACTTGGTATTTGTCATCCCTATGGCATTTTGTGAGGGGGAGCTGATTTTAACTGTCTTGCATACGCTCATTATGTGTGAAATTGCATTTACATATTTTGCTATTATATGCCTGCTTTTAATTCAAAGAAATCATGACAGCTCAGCTCTGTGAAATATGTCTGGAACATTGATTGTGCATAATGTTTTATTTTCTAAAATCAAAACTTGCTCACCGCACAATCTTGTATATAGCTTGTTTAGGCTGGACTGCTTTTAGCTATCTTTTATCTATTTGACAGCAAGACACTGTTCTTTGGATGCTAAAATTTGCAACTTGAAAAATGTGTTCATTATTCATGGATATTCATCAAAATATTTCATTCATCTGAATCAAAATCATAAATCCATGATTTGCCTGGTTTAAATGAAAAGATCCAGGAGGGTTTGTTTGTCGCACTACTCTATTCTAGACTGCTTACCATTGCACTTTGGTCTGAACTGGAATAGTGTAGTGTATGCCAAAATCACCGCCTTAAGCTTCAGATGGCTTTCATGCCTAGGCTTGGCCTGATTGGAAAGTATAAGGTGGACAAACAAATAACCCCTGGCATTAAGAAAAAGAACCACAAAATTAATTGATCATCAAGTTTGCTTTCACAGCTCCTTTTGAACAAGACTTGTCTGTCTAGGGTAGAATTTGTTAGCTATGCGCAGTCCTTGCCTTCTCATGTCTAGCTACTGTGATTTAGTGGTGATGCTTTTACTTCAAAATGACAAAATCACATGCCATCATCTTGTTTCACAGATTGTTAAATTGAGCTGAGCACATGATCATTTGTGTTAATTTTGGCATATTTTTGCATTATATGTCCTTGCAATTCTATTCATTTCGCAGCTTTGCATCTTTTGAATGCTCCTTGATGCTTGCATTGCCAAAGGGGGAGAAATTCCGGAGAGATTTTGCTATGTTCTCTGCTGCAAGAAGGCATTATTTCGAAAAAGGGGAGAGATTTTTGACATAAAGGGGGAGAAAGATTTGCTCAACTCAGGGGGAGTTTTATTCAAGGGGAGATTTGCCAAAAAGGGCTTTTACTCTTTTGAGAAAGGGGGAGAAAAATTCTTTTATCAAGTGACATGCTTTGGCTCTTTTCTGAGTTTTTATGGTCACTTGTGTGCTAAAAGTTTTTCATTTTTCTTGAACTTCTATTTGGTTGTCAATGCACTCATCAAGGGGGAGATTGAGAAACCAAGGGTGGTTTCGGTGTTTGTGATGAGTGATTGACAGGTTATTTACCCTCTGTTCGAAGGGTACCTCCGAAGGGGCTTCGGAGGTGGTACCTCCGAAGGGTGTTCGGAGGTGTGTCACCGGAGTGTGTTCGGTGTTTGCTTGCTGCAGCTGTGCAGCGGAGTGTACCTGTCGGAGGGGTCCTGCAGTACACGATGACTGGGTTCGTACCGAAGGCTTCGGTACTTTGGGCGGTACACCGGAGTGTGTGCCGAAGGTTGCTAACCCGGAGAGGTCTCCGGAGTACTGGATACACTTGTCTGCTTGTCGGTGGTGCGCAGGGACTTCGGAGGCGACGGACAGGGTTCGAGCCAGGTGAACTTGGGTCAAGCGGGTGGCTTGATGCCAGGGGAGCGGGGAGCTCCGTCACGGTGGCTGCGAAGGTGGTCCGGGTCGGTCCTCGGGTCGAGGCGTGCCAGGTGAAGGCAGAGAGTGCGGAGTGTGGCTCCGGCTGAAGGTACTCCGAGACAAAGTCCTCGGAGGTGAGGCACTTCGAAGGTACTCCGAATGGGGTGACTTCGGAGTTGGATGGCACAAGTCCTCTGCGGAGGCAAGGAGTTCGAAGTGTGCTCCGGAGGGAGACACTCGAAGGTTACCCGACGAAGGTCTCAGAAGTCGAGGCGCATCGAAGGCATGGTCCGGGTGGGGCTCGTCGAGGAGTGTGCTCGGAGTGAGACACTGCGACGAAGTGCTCAAGGAATGCTTCATGCGGAGGCCTTGGACGAAGGAGGGACTTCGAAGGGTGGTACTCCGAAGGTGGGCTTCGGAGTGAGGTTGACTTGTGGTGCTTCGGCCATGCATGGCTTCGGTACACGGACGGACGGTGTTCGAGCTCGGAGTAGCTGCGAAGCCGTGGTGATCCACTCCGGAGGTGGTGGTGCGAAGGCCCAAGGGGCTTTGACGGCTTCGGCTCAAAACCGTCACTGTATCGAAGGTCTTCTTCGGCGGAGCGAAGGCCAACAGGCTGCAGGCTTCTCGCCGAAGCTCCCGCACCCCTCGCGTGCGAAGGGAGGTTCCAGAAGTCAACTCTGTAAAGGCTGACACTGTCTGTTCTGAAAAAGGCTGACACTGTCCCCTCTGCAGCTGACAGAGAAGCCTCCAAAATAAAGGTGGACTACCTTTTGTACCCCTTAGTTCTGTAGAGACAAATCTGTTGTAAACCCTAGGGGTAAAGTAGTCACTTCCTTAGGATGAAGCCGTGGGCTATAAATATGGGGGCTCGGTAGGTAACATTTAACACTTTGAGCATTTACTGTTGAGCTCCTGTAGACAAACCTCGCTGTATTCATTCTGAGTTCAATTTATTTCAGTGTTCCTTGTTCAAGCGGCGAAGCCCTGCTTCTTTGTGCTTTTGCTTGAGCTCGTGTTGCATACCTCGCTAGTTATTAGTTCACCGGAGCCTGTCTTGGCGAAGGGTGTTTTTATCGCGAAGTGTGCTTTACAGTGTGCTGTCGCTCTGTGTAACTCGAGGCAAGACCTCGCTGCTTACTAGCGAAGCCCTGTACTTTTCCCGTAGTGCTTCTAGTGTCGAAGCCCTTAGCATGGTCCGTTGTGTGTGCGTGTAGACCTTCGCGTACGAAGCCCAGCACCAGTTGCTGTCGCTAAGTATTTGGTCGAAGTCCTCAGAGGGCTGTCCACTCTTGCGAAGGGTGAAGTGCGAAGCCTGCTCGAAGCACCTTGTGTGCGGAGCCTGCACTGACTTAGCAGAGTAGATTTTCGAAGGGTGTTAGTGGAGCGAAGTCTTCTTGGCTTCGAACTTTTGCCTCTCCGAAGCCTGTGTTCGAAGGTGTCAAAGTACCTCCGAACCAGACCTTCGAAGGTTGTGTTCGAAGCCTGTTCCGCAGAAGACAGAACTGATCCGAAGGCTAAATTTTTAGCCCGAATTTTTAATAGCTCCCATTCACCCCCCCTCTGGTCGCCGTTTCCGGTCCAACAGCTTCAGATTTTTTAGTTGCTCAGATTTACGTGGACGATATTATCTTTGGCGGTACTACTGATTCTCTTGTGTCCAAGTTTTCTGAGCAGATGCACAGTGAGTTTGAGATGAGCCTCATGGGTGAGCTTAAGTATTTCTTAGGGCTCCAGATCAAGCAGACCAAGGACGGCACCTTCATCCACCAAGGTAAGTATACTCGTGACATGCTTAAGAAATTTGACTTTGGTGGTGAATTGAAGCCGCAGATGACCCCGATGGGTACTTCTGGGGGTTTGGACAAGGACGAGAGCGGTGTCAAGGTCAATGAGAGAGAATTTCGAGGGATGATCGGTTCGCTGTTGTACTTAACGGCAACAAGACCAGACATACAATTTGCCGTAGGACTTTGCGCGCGTTTTCAGTCTTCACCACGCGCGTCTCACCGGCAGGCTGTCAAGCGCATTTTCAGGTATCTCACCTATGCGCCTGATCTTGGTCTTTATTATTCAGCATCATCATCTCTTGATTTATCTGGCTTTTCGGACGCTGACTTTGGTGGGTGCCGGTTGGATCGCAAGTCGACTTCCGGTACTTGCCAGTTTCTTGGTTCTTCCCTTGTATCTTGGTCCTCTCGAAAGCAATCTGGAGTTGCTCTTTCGACCACAGAGGCTGAGTATGTAGCTGCTGCTAGCTGCTGCTCACAGATGGTTTGGATGATTTCCACTCTACGAGACTTTGGGTTGACCTTTCCTACCAGGGTTCCATTGTTTTGCGATAGCACTAGTGCTATTAGTGTAGGGAAAAACCCGTGTCTCCATTCAAAAACCAAACATATTGATGTGCGCTTTCACTTTTTGCGGGATCAATATGAGAAAGGTGTCATTGACCTTGTTCATATTGATACCCATCATCAGTTGGCTGATATTTTCACCAAACCCCTAGATCAGTCTACCTTTGAGCGTTTACGAGGGGAGTTGGGTGTTGTGTATCCTTTCTAGGATATTTTGCATCAGTTTTCTTTCTTACTCTTCTTCTTGAGTCTTTTTGTGTGTGTTCATATCTTGCATATTCACATATCACACTTTTGAGCTTGCTTCTGTTATATGATTGAACTGCTTTACTCTTTCTAGCTGGTACATGCTTTTGATTACTTGTCAATGATCATGCTTTTGTTTCAGTTCAAATGATATCTGTCATATGCATGGCTTTTACGCTTTCAACTTAAAAAAAAAGAATGATCACCATTGCTTCTGGTAGCTAGCATGTGTAGGCTGAACGCTTTTGCTATCTGTTACATGCCTTGTAGCTAGTTCATCACATAGATGCAGATATGCAACTTGGACATCTTTATGCTTTTACATGGAAAATGTGCTATAAAAATGATAAAAAATCAAAAATGAATGAAAATTTCCTTGCCTTTTATGCTTAAGTTGAAAAGATCCAAGTGGGTTTGCTTTGTCGCATTATACTGTTCTGGACTGCTTACCATAGCACTTTGGTATGAACTAGGACAGTGTAGTGTATGCCAAGACCAATGTCTTAAGCTTCTGATGGTCCAGTTCTGGCCTAGGCTTGACTTGGTCGGTTAGCATAAGGTTTGACATGCAAATAACCCTTGGCACCAATGACAAAGGAAATTGAAAAAGCCTGAACATTTAAAAGGTAACAAGTTTGCTGAAGCTTTTTGTTTTGGACAATGCTTATCTTGGTAGATATCAGTTAGCTTCTGCATCTCATGTCTTACCTTGCTTGTTTCCTAGAAAATGTGGAGATCCTTTTATTTGCAAAAAACTGAATACTGCATGCTAAATGACTTTCTTTAGATATCATCTGTTGCACTGATCCTGGCATGTATCTTAGACAGTATCTCTTTTGCTATACTTGTTAGATACTGTATTTGCAGTCAATCATATCTGAGAAGCATGCTTTCTGCACTCCACCTGCACCCCAGTTGCATTCACTGCATATTTTGAGGGGGAGTTGCTTTTCAGGGGAAGTCTGTGTCTCTTTTTGAGTGCTTGATGAGTTCACTTGTCAACAAGGGGGAGAAAATTTGGGATCAGAGTTTTAGGGGGAGTTCTTACTCTGTTGATATCCTTGTTATTCTGCAATCGCACTCATTTTGAGCTTTTATGTTTTTGATTAACCATAATGACTGATTCTTGCTTTTGTTTGGCTTTTGGTCATTAGGGTTACACTTTTACCTTATTTTTCTTCTTCTTTGTTTTCTTGTGTTTTGTTTTCGTGTTTCCACATTTGGTTCACAGGTGCTGAAGAGCTGAGAATTGAGGAGTGTTGACAATGCACTCATCAAGGGGGAGATTGAGGAGCCATGCTGAATAGCGTGGGCCTCATGGCTCCAGAAGTGATGAGTCATTGTCAACGATAGTCAACGAGGACTGAAGAAGAGAAGAGATCTGCTGTTTCATGGGCCGCGTGTGACTCAGGTACACGGGCAGCGAGCGACTGTCGGGCAGAGGAGGCTGCGAAGTCGGGCTGGCCCAATCCGGGTGCATGGGCCAGAAGCAGTGGAAGACCCACTGGCTGTTGACCAGGACTGACTCAGGTACACGGGCGGTGAGCGATTGCCGGGCTGAGAGAGCTGCGGAGTCGGGCCGGCCCAATCCGGGTACCTGGTGCAAAGCTGGTGGAGGCTTTGTCAGTTTCGGCGTAAAACTGACAACCGTTGATTCTGTATCCGACTGTCCAGAAGAGTAGCTTCCGGATATGTCATCTGTTACTCTAGGCCCACAGTCAGTCAGTTGTGTCTGTAAAAATACCTAAGGGCAGTAGAGTCTTTTTCTCTATTTTTGAGTCTGTAAAACCCTAAGGGGCTGGTAGAATATTCCTAGTGTTGGGCTGCCTATAAATAGCACCCCAATCCCTAGGGTTTGGACTACCCTTTTGTGCTGAAATCAAATCCACCCATTGGGTCACTTTGTCCCCTGTCTTCTCTCTCCTGTGTGCGCCGCCAGGGCTTGCCTCTCACTGTGTATGCATTTTTCTTGCTCAAATCTCTTGGATGCGTAAATGCTTTGGTCCCTGGTGAATTTATTGCTTGCATTTTGTTTGGTTTGGGGAGTTATTGCCCTGGTTATGAGCTGGTGAATTTTATTCTTGAGGTGAAGGTTCTTCTGGTGCTTTTGTTCTTCACGAACTGAGTACTAGTTCTTGCTGTTGCAAGTAGTACTGCTTTACTGTAGCTATAGTGTTCTGCAGCAGCTTTTCACCTTCTATTGCCCAGCTTTTTGATCGAAGCTGACAGTCTCTTTTACCTTTTTCTGGGTATGTCTGGCGAAGCTCGTTTCAGTGCGAAGCCCCTCAACTCCGTGAGGCAGGCTTCGATCGAACATCTTTAAAGACTTCGCTCAGACTTCGAACTTCGGTTTTTGTGTCTGAGTTGCTAGCTTCGAAGTTCTTCCTGTATTGGATAGCATCGCATACTTCGAACTAGCATACTCTGAATCTATCTGTTCGAAGTGCTCACTTCGTTAGGCTTCGAAGTTGGGTTCGAAGTTTGTCTGTTCTGATAGACTTCGCTTGGATTCCGTTGTGGCGTGTCAGCCTTCGACTCTCCCCCCAAAGCTTTCCCTATTCGAAGATAGAGTGTAGGCTTCGGACTTGATTCTCTGTCACGTGACAGACTTCGCCTCTTTGTTCGAAGGTTGTCTGTTTGCGTGTGTTGTGTTCGAAGTTTTTGTGTTCGAAGTTTTAGCTTCGAAGCTTTCGGTTCTAAGAGTGTTCGAAGTTTTGTCTTCGAAGTGCATACTTCGAAGCAGGCTCCGGCACTGTTTTACTTCGCTCCGAAGCTCGTGATTCGAAGCTGTGTTCGAAGTCCTTGTCTTCGTAGTACTTACTTCGAACCAGGCTCCGGCACTGTTTTTACTTCGTTCCGAAGTACACTTCGCCTCTTATCACTTCGAACTAGGCTAGACAGTGACACCTTCGGCATTTCGAACAGACTCGGTCACCAACCTCCGAAGCAGACCTCGGAGTGCGAAGGGGGCTTCGCCAAGTCCCGAACAGGAGACAACTTTGGACAGTAACTTCTCTCTTCATCTTATACATATTTAGATCATTTCTTTGAGAAGTTTAGGCCAGTTACACTTTGTTCATCTGCCTAGTTGCACCACTTTAGTTTTACACTGTTTATCATCAGATGCTTCTAGGTTAGAAACCATTAGACTTAGGCCTTCAGTTTATTTTCTGCTGCGTAGTATTTTTGAGGTGCGTTGGGTATTGGGAACAGGCCATTGATTCGAAAGAATTTTTAAGGCGCCCATTCACCCCCCCCTCTGGTCGCTACTTTCGGTCCTACAGCGTGGCTCTGGCTGAAGGTACTCCGAGACAAAGTCCTCGGAGGTGAGGCACTTCGAAGGTACTCCGAATGGAGTGACTTCGGAGTTGGTGGATCAAGTCCTCTGCGGAGGCAAGGTGTTCGAAGTGTGCTCCGGAGGGAGACATTCGAAGTTACCCGACGAAGGTCTCAGAATTTGAGGTGCATCGAAGGCATAGTCCGGGTGAGGCTTGTCGAGGAGTGTGCTCGGGAAGAGGCACTGCGACGAAGTGCTCATGGAATGCTTCATGCGGAGGCCTTGGACGAAGGAGGGACTTCGAAGGGTGGTACTCCGAAGGTGGGGCTTCGGAGTGAGGAAGGCTTCGGAGCGAGGCTAGCTCCGGAGCAAGGTTGACTTGAGGTGCTTCGACCTGCATGGCTTCGGTACACGGACTGACGGAGTTCGAGCTAGGAGTAGCTGCGAAGCCATGGTGGTCCACTCCGGAGGTGTTGGTGCGAAGGCCCAAGGGGCTTTGACGGCTTCGGCTCAAAACCGTCACTGTATCGGAGACTGACTTCGGTGAGGCGAAGGCCACCAGGCTCAAGGCTTCTCGCCGAAGCTACCGCACCCCTCGCGTGCGAAGGGAGGCTGCAGAAGGTCAAAGACTGCAAAGGCTGACACTGTCTGTTCTGTAAAAGGCTGACACTGTCCCCTCTGCAAAGCTGACAGAGAAGCCTCCAGAATAAAGGTGGACTACCTTTTGTACCCCTTAGTTCTGTAGAGTCAAATCCTTTGTAAACCCTAGGGGTAAAGTAGTCACTTCCTTTGGGTGAACTGTGGGCTATAAATATGGGGGCTCGGTAGGTAACATTTAACACTTTGAGCATTTACTGTTGAGCTCCTGTAGCCACACCTCGATTGTAATACATCCAGAGAGTTCATTTTCTGTGTTCCTTGTTCAAGCGGCGAAGCCCTGCTTCTTTGTGCTTTTGCTTGAGCTCGCGTTGCATACCTCGCTTTTTGTTGTGCACCGAAGCCTGTTGAGGCGAAGGTTGTTTTTGTGCGAAGTGTGTTTTGTCAGTGTGCGTTCGCTCTGTGTAACACGAGGCGAGACCTCGCTGCTTACTAGCGTAGCCCTGACCGAGGCCCGTTTTGCTTCTTGTGTCGAAGCCCTTAGTTAAGTCCGGTTGTGTGCGTGTAGACCTTCGTGTACGAAGCCCAGCACCAGTTGCTGCCGCCTAGTACTTGGTCGAAGTCCTCAGAGGGCTGTCCACTCTTGCAAAGGGTGAAGTGCGAAGCTTGCTCAAAGCACCCTGTGTGCGGAGCCTGCACTGACTTAGCAGAGTAGGTTTTCGAGGGTTGTAAGTGGAGCGAAGTCTTCTTGGCTTCAAACTTTTGCTCCTCCGAAGCCTGTGTTCGAAGGTGTCGAAGTACCTCCGAACCAGACCTTCGAAGGTAGTGTTCGAAGCCTGTTCCGCAGGAGACAGAACTGAAACTGAAGGCTAGTTTTTAGCCCGAAATTTTAAAAGCTCCCATTCACCCCCCTCTGGTCGCCGTTTCCGGTCCAACAGGTAACTCCCTCTCGAGCTGTGTCAACTACGGAAGATGTAGTTAACCCTCGAATTTGCGACTTCGTATGAGCGAAGCGCTTGAAATACTGTCTTAAAGTCTCTCCGGGGAGCTGCTTCACCTGGAAAAGACTTCTTGTTGACATTGGGGGTACGAAGGTACCCTGGAAATTGCTCACGAACTTCTTCCTCAACTGCTCCCATGTTCTGATTGATCCTGGCTTCAGAGACCAGAACCACCGTAGTGCCACTCCTTTGAGAGCTAGGGGAAAACATTTGTCCATAGTGTCTCGCACTTCCCTGCTGGCTTCAATTGCCAATGCATAAGAGCGGGAGAACTCCCCAGGATCTTTATCTCCGAAATATTTACAAAGTTTCGAAGTTTTGAATTTAGGATCGAAGCGTACTTTCTGCAACTCAGGATGCAGCGGAGATTCAGTGTCAAAGGAAGCATTCTCCGAAGCTTCAGGATAAGGAAGTTCATCGTCTTCGGGCACTTCAGGGATGATCGGGGCGGCCTGAGAACGAAGCCTATCTACGGCTTCTTGACGCCACCTTGCTACTTCAACCTGAAGACTGGCCATTTGAGCAGCCATAACGCCAATACCGTATTCATCTCCTCCGGAAGGACCTTCCGGGTCTTGAGAACTGTAGGTGTCAGTTCGAAGCGGAATTAGAGCTGGAGAAGGGACTCCGGCTGGCCGAAGTATAGATGGAGTTGCGGAAGGAACTCCGAATGCTCGAGGAAGGGGAATCCCTTCGGGGGTCTGAGGTGGAGGAATTACTCTCCGACCTCGACCGTGTTCGAAGATCTTACTCCGGAGGTCTGAGGGGACCTCCGAGTAGGACTACCACCTGCACTCCGCTTGGGAGGCATGGTTTGAGAATTTGGTAGAGAACGAAGTTTTTTGGACTAGGCTCCCCACGGACGGCGCCAACTGTTGGCGTAAAAGATTACGCTAACAGGTTTCGATCGATAGATTATAAACTAACAAACGAAGTGTTTGTGGGTAAACTGTTTCAAGCCTCCAAATATGATAATAGCTCAGAATAGTTCGAAGATGTGTATTGTATAACTTAGTATTCCATCCCCTTTACAGGGTAAAACAGGGGGTATTTATAGGCCCAAACATTAAGGAAAAGACCTTTTTACCCCTATATTACAACCGACATAGTGGAAACTATTCGGTACCCTTGACAGGGCTAGAACGGTAAAAGACTAATCTACTGAGATAGAAGATAAATCTTCTATCCTAACTGACAAAGAGATTCTGCGAAGAGTCCAAGTTCGAAGATATACTTCGAACTAAAGTTTGCCTTCAACCTTTGAACTTGATTCAATGCACTCCCGGAGTTAGACACTGAAAGCCTTTGATTAAATCACTTGCTTGTCTCCTCGCAGCAATGGCTCCGAGGATGAAGTATTTTCCCCCAACACCTACGATTTGCTAAGTGTCCGTTAGTGACACTCGACAAAGAACATTTTTTGCCCGTCCCGTTATCACGCCGTCATGACTACCTGGTGAGCGATTTTTTACGAAATATTTGCCGAGTGTATTTTACGTGGCGCTCGGCAAAGATGGATGTATGCCAAGTGTAACGTGTTTGCCGAGTGTATTTGTTTGTACACTCGGCAAAGGTTAGTTTGCCGAGTGCCCGATGGAATGCACTCGGCAAATATCGTAGCACTCGGTAAACGTTTGTTTTCTGGTAGTGTCTTAAGTAAAATGGTTTCCTCAAATTTTTGTTCCTATGCATCATAAACAACTCCATACTTTTTATTTACTGAGCAAGTATTTGCATGTTAAAGAGTGGAAATAACTCACGATATGCAAACTCGCGCAATGAGGGCTCTCAGTAACAGTCAGACAAATAATCAAACTCCTTTGACAATGTTATTGTTGATCAACTCTATAATAAGGACAATTTTGTCCACCGCTGCACCACATAATAGACCAATTTTACCACTTGCTTGATAGGGTGCAAGTAGATCGATAACATGGTATAAGTGTAACTCTTGCATTGCGATAAAAATGGTATAAAATGATTTTACTCTTGCAATATTAAGAAACTTAACCAACTAAAGTTACACCACAACAGATAAAAATGATTGTACCTTAATCCTAGTAATAAGAATTTATTGCTTTGTAACTTGCTCAACAAAAGCAGGGGCCTAACAATGAATTGGGAGGAAATGGTTAACCTATTAGTTACTATTGATGAGCCTGCATTTTGTCTGATCTTGCTCAACAATCTTGCGTCATTGTACATACCTAAAGATCGCCCTTTTTCTCCATATACTTTTAGAACACCACCATCACCTCATCACCTCTTGACTCATCAATTTCTTTCCATTCTGAGCAATTTCTTATGTGGAAGATTTAGAATTAGGTACTTGTGCCAGGACTGGTTGAGCAGGTATTCCATGCTCAAAAGCTAAAACAAAAGTTTGTTAGCTGGTGTTGAATGCACAAAAGGTAAATCAAAAATTTGTTTCCCCCGTGAGATTTTTGGAGCTGACCGTCTCCAATATGCAGGCGAAGCATAGAGCAAGGAGCAACTGGCGGTGGGAGGGGCAAGAGTCAAGGAATAGCGCCTCACACCGCCATCGAGTTCACTGGAGCCGGTGCCAGCGGCGAGGCCAGTGATGAACAGGACGATCATTACAAGTTGCTAGACGTTGAGAGGCAGAGCACGGGATGGCTGAGCAGGGCCACCTCAGATGGCATGAAGCGCATTGGTGTGGTTGCCTTGTACAACAGCGAGACGTGGATACGCCATGTGACTAGGTAGCCATTGGAGCCGTAGACGCGGATGACGTCGTCCCCATCGGCCGTGAAGACGAATGGAGATTTGGCAAGCGCGCGAGATGAGACGGTGGTGGTAACGGCGCCTGCGGCCGTGGCTGAGGCGCTACATGTTAGATGCGGTGATGTTGGGCGGACGCGACAACGGGAGGGGGGCGGTAGGCAGTTGGCCATCAGAGACGGGGAAGGGTTCGCTCATTTGGGAATCGAAAGCAGATAGGGTGGGCGACGGGGCCGGAGGTTGGCTTGAGGTTGGTGCAGAATAAGCTAACAGAGTAGTGGAGCGGGATCGGGACACCCATCTGTGCGACAGTGACCAACGTCGGCGAGCACCAAGGGTGAGGGCTAGCATGGACGGCTAGGGTTAGGCAGGGGATGGGAAAGCCGAATGGGTTGGGGCAGCGAGGTTTGGTGCTCCTAGCATTGCAAAACTTTTTCAAAAAAATCCTGTGTTTCCTGTCTTTAGAGCACGCTCCGATTTTCTGAATTTTCTCTTCTTCGCCTATAAAATTTTAGGAAGCAAGTACTCAGAAATCAGACGCATAAAACACAAGACATTGGAGAGTACAGTGCTGGTTCTTCACATGATTAGCGAAAAATAGGAAGGATATTTTGCAAACAAAATAGCTCGGGCAGGGGGCGACGTGGCGCCACGCCCCACGCAGAGGTAGCCACGCCGCTCAAAATGCTCTGAAAGCTCCGTTTCCTGCAGTCTTAAATAAGAGTAATAAAAGGAGGATGTCTTAAATCAGAATAATAATAGGCAGTAGACACCCCAAGGCCCCACTACGACCCCGAGAAAAAAATAGCCGCCACCGCGAAGGCAAGCACAAACGCAAGGGGAGGCTCGCCATTCCTCCATTGCCTATTTGCCTTCTCGCTCCAGCCCTTCGCGTGCGCTCGCGATGGCGACGACGTTCGACCGCTGGGAGAAGGACCCCTTCTTCCCCGCTGCTGAGGAGGTCCAGGAATCCGCCGACCGGTGCGTTACCTTCCCCCTATTTTAGGGATTTTCTTTTCGCCTTGGTTTGCCGCCTTCGTACCGTTGATGGATCTGACGCTGATTCTCGATGCGTCTTTGTAGCATGGAGTCGGTGTACAGGATATGGGTGCAGGATAGGATCGGGGACGAGTCGGGGGCGGCGGCAGTGGCTGCCGTGGGCGGAAGGCTCCCCGTTGTCGAGCTGCGCCGCGACCTGCACACTGCGCTCGGTACCGCCAAATGGCAGGTGACTCGGTTGCTCTCAATGTCCATTTCGCTGATGTATACAAGTAGCTCCATTCCATGACTGGATCGGCGGTATTTGCTCTTTGGTATCGTGGTGATCTCTGGTTGGTTTGGTGAATGCTTATACCTAAATCGTTAGGATACCCCCGAACTCAATTCATTGATTAGAGCAGGAAGCCATGTAGCGTGGTATGGCTTGTTTTGTTGTCGCCACTGATATTTGCACTTGATTGATTTTTTATATATTTTCACTTACAAATTGTGGTACATGCAAACATTTTTTTAGAGAAAACCTACATTAGTAATACATTTGTGTGGATGATGTCATTTAAGGTGCTATGATCCCTAAGGGCCTGTTCGGTTAGGAGGGGATTGAAGGGGATTGGAAGTGATTGAGGGCCTGTTCGGTTAATCCCTTTGGGGAAGGGGATTGGGAGGGATTGAAAGGGATTTATACTACAATCCCCTCCAATCCCCCTCAATCCCTTCAAATCCCCATCGATCCCCTCCTAACCGAACAAGCCCTGAGGGGGATTGGAGGGGATTGTAGTATAAATCCCCTCCAATCCCTCCCAATCCCCCTCAATCCCATTCCTCAAGTGGATTAAACAAACAGCCCCTAAGTTGGATGTGGTCCCCCCCTATCTGGTCTATGTGAGCTGCAGTGATAAGCCAAAATTGTCCAAAAATGTGCTATCTCAATTTCTGGAATTTTGTTTTGAAGATTGCCATCAAAGGTTTCTAATAGATGTGTTTTATTTCTTTTACTTTTAGCTTGATGAATTGGAGCGGGCGATTAGATCAAACGACAAGGTTCTCTCAGCTGGAAAGGATACAAGAGCACGGCATGATGACTTTGTTGCGGCAATTGGTTGTCGCATACTTGAGGTTGAGAACAACTTGAAAGAATCCAATGTTGCAGAGGGAAGGGGGCACCTAAGCTGGATTCAATTGGGTGAGAATGAACGGGATGACCTTGCAGCTTTCCTATCTGCAAGCCCTCTTCAACAGCGAGACAGAGTGGTTACAATTCCATCTGTGGGTGATATTGAAGTGGGCAACAATGCAGCAATGGTGAAAAAGGATATGCCAGCTGACAGCTTCAAGGATTCATCTGAACCTGCAGAGTTGAGTTCAGAAAGAGCAAAGGAAAATATGCATCGTGGGCACAGAAGGGCAGCTAGCGCCAGTGCTGATATGAGGTCATGGACCATGTTATTTCCAAATGAGGTCGATAGTGCTGCTGAACTATCACCTGATGGCCCAGATCAAGCTCCTTTGCTGAAGATAGTGAAAACGTGTGCTTTGACTAGCGCCTTGCAATCTAAGCCTAGATCAAAGAAGAAAATTGGATCTGTAAAATGGGCTGCTGTTGACCAACAAGATGTTGAAGAGACACTCCCTCTGAGTTCTCAGACGGGTCAGGTATAGATGGCATCCTTGAGTAGTGCAAATATTCATTGTCCAATTATGCTTTCGTTCGATGATATCCTAGTTTTCTAATGTGGTAAGGCCATCCCTTCTGTAGGGCTCAGATGGATGCTTCGAAACAAGCAAGAGTTGCCTAAGTACTTGTAATGAGAGTACATACAATAAGAAACTTTATGGTTGTTTGGAGCACTGCATAGACGACTGCAGAGATCGCAATATCGAATTCAATATGGGCACCCTGTTCAATTAATTGTGTTAGTGGCTTCTGCCCTCTTAATTTGTAAGTTCATTAATTGTCATCTGTTCTGTTATTTCATTTCCATTGGACGAGCAAACAGAAAACAAAGTCTAGTACTAGTGAAGTGCTATGGCCTACGGATTGGTTTACTATTCAACATTTAAAATATGGTTTATTAAATAGATTTAATCGTTTACTATCTTTAATGTTGTGAAAGTACTGTCGCACTTAACATGGGTAATGTCTGAATAAGTTTTGATACCAATGCTACCATATTTCTTTTCTTTCATATTTTTGGTCATGCATTTGTCCTATAATAGCATGTTAGGTCTAACTTTGTAGTGTACAAATCTTGAAGTGCCAAATTTCTCCGTTTTTGTTACTTGTTCTTCTATGCTGGACAGTTTTCCATTTGTCCTACTCTAGCATGTTAGGTCTAACTTAGTAGTGTACAAAATCACGAAGTGCCAAATTTCTCAGCTTTTGTTACTTGTTCTTCTATGCTGTGCAGTTTTCCATTTCTCAGTTTATTACCTTAACGGTTTATTCTACTTTGCAGTTGTGTATGTATTCAGGAAAATTTGGTGACCTTTTATGGGATCATGATTACCTTAGATTCTTAGAAGCCTCATCAGATATCATCTTGTGAGGTACCGTTTATTTCCTGTATATAACTGGTTGCATGAACGAAAGCCTGAGGCATGAAGAATGATCAGACTGTAGTAGCTTATCCCTGACTGTACCGAAGTGTGCCATATCATTGTCATTGGAAATGCACAGTGCAGCGCACTGCCTGCATGATTCACCTCAAGATCTTAATCCTCACTATGCTTGGTTGACATTTGTAGTAGTTTATGGGCCTAACTTGGAAAGTTGGACTGGTGAATTTTCTTTGTAAAACATATCTTAGCCCATCATAATTTGTTCCATAGGAATAGGTTCTGAAGTGAAATGTACGTGTAAGATGCTAGAATAATTGTAACAGAATCAGAAGCTAGCCTGGCGTCCTGCTGTGTGTTTGAGCGCATGAATTAGAATTTTGAAGCCTTCTGGCATTACACTTTTTAGGCTAACATGAGTGGAATCCTAGAACAGAATGTGATCAGATAAAATCTAGGGCTTCGTGACTGCCCTCATTGGATCATTAGCAAAGGCTGAAATAAATGGTAAGGCGGAGAAGTGGGAAGAAGCACTTTTGGAGCGGGAACATGCGCATCAGGGATTGGAGCAGGATTCGGATGTAAAGATGGCGATGGGTACCCGAAACCCGATGAGTTTTTACCCTATTAGGGTATATATATGAGTAAAATTGCTCACCCATGGGTCTATTAATGGGAAAAAATAGTACCCAACGGGTACACAGGTATGGGTATGGTTTTCTAATATCCATACCCGTTACCCGGTTACCCGATGGGTACCCATCACCCAATAAGTTATATTTTTGGGAGTTTAAATCATTGTTGCTATTGTTATAGATTAAATCATTGATGTATTATGTTTGAGAGTTTATTTATATATGTAATTTTGATCTTATGATTGAATGATTGATCGATCTATTTAGGCGAAACATTGTTTTTGTGGGGATAGATATACAATTGTTATTTGTTAGCATATTTTGTGTGGTGTTTATTGATGGGTATGGGTACCCGATGGGTATATTTTACCCGCATGGGTATGGGTTTGGGGGAGAAATGATACCCGCATGTATATATGGGTGGTTATCCGATGGGGAGATTTTTTCTAATGAGTATAGGTTTGAGATAGTCAAACCCGATGGGTATAGACCCATTGCCATCTTTAGATGTGACTCAATAGAAAAATAGAATTGGATCCATTCCAAATAACCAGAATTAAGATTATTGATCGTTTTTTTCATGTCAGGGCTGATTACTCTTTTTTTCCTGGTATTTTATGTCCAATATCTCTATGGAGATTAGAATAAATAGAATAATAATGAATAGCTTAGTTCCATATGCTTGAAGCAGTCGCAGGTGGCGGGCATATTCGGGATCAATACGTGTTATTTGAAGTCTGGGATTTCTTACCGTCAAGTTGGTAAAAAGCACCAAACCTTCCCGTCGACGGGTCAGAGTACTCAGGGCGTTCGGTCATAGTAGCGGCGAGTGAAATAGGAGCATACTAAACATGAACTTGTGCAAGCAGTTTTAATTTTATCGTACATGTGCGTGTTTTTGGGTAGCAATGTTTTTTGCGAGATGAATTTAATTAATCTAATTATATCATGATTTGACAATGTGATATTATAGTAAATATTTGCTAATCATTAATTAATTAGGCTTAATAAATTTGTCTCGCGAATTATCCTTTGATTCTATAATAATTTTTATAATTAGTTTATGTTTAATCCTTAAAATTGATGTCCAAATATCAGATATGACATGGACTAATTTTAGTCCATAGATCCGAATATCCCCTTAAACGATTTGATTTTAAAAAAATATTATGAAAGCTATATAAAATTTTGTTTTAAAGCCATTTATCAGTTTTTTAGTATTAAATTTGTTATTTTGAACCTTTGAACAATTGTTATAAAACTCAGCTTAATTCATCTTCTGTTTCAAATCGGCACCTAGTACGCCCGACAGTTTGTACACTAGACCAGAGATTTGCTTTTCCAGTAGCTATAGATGTATTGCGGTATTTCATACTTCTGGTGTTCTAGTGTTGAATACAGATAAAATCTTATTTTGTTTAAACATGGCCAACAAATAAATCTCAAATCTCCTTCAGCTTGTGCTGCAGCTTAACTGGTGGCTCTCCGAGGCTGCCGCAGCCGGCGATATCCAGCATCTCCAACCGTGGGAAGCTCACCGCTGGGCCGCTAACGCTGCTCATCAACGGCAGCTGCACCAGGCGCCACGGCCACCTGTGGCAAGGCACCGGAACCTGTGCGCCACTGTCGTCTGCTGTCTGTTGCTGCTGCTGCTCGTTGTCCTCGTTGATGACGACGTCTACTACGTGAACCATCTCCAAAGCAAAGGATCAGCTAGCTCCAGTTGCTCCAAGCACGGCAGCTGCACCACCCAGCTCACGGAGTCACGTTCCTTATATTAGCTCATGGTGCTCATCGAACTCGAGATTCCTGAGCTCTAGAAGACGCCACCAGCTGAAGGCCGGAGTGTTTGATATTAAAGTGCATCACCCAAGCATATACATGCATGCGTCATGCGTCAGTTCCTTGTAGCTAACTGGACGCATGCATAAGTTCATGCGGGAGTGGACTAGGTAGTGTTTTTTTCCTTCAGCTACCAGGAAGTTACATCAAATACATAGATCACTGTTAATTACAGTTCTAATGACAACGGCAACACATAACTAATTAAGGTTTGTCATCAGGTCCGTGACCGTATGTTTGTGTTGGCTCAGCTCACGATCTCACGCTCGTGGAAGAATATAAGAAGGAGCTAGTTGCCATAGAACAAGGCCAAAGAAAAGACACTTAGACACAAGCATTAGAAGCACACACAATTTTTTTTTATTTCATGACACCGCACTAATGCTCCTCTTATTTTTCACTATCGGATTGCTTTATATAGCACATCACCTGTATGATTCTACCATGCACACCATTAATGACCTGTTTACAAATCGCAACGTCATCTCTCAGGCAGCATACACATGCATGCATTCACTTATATGCTACTACTCATGTAATTATCTCCCCTCACTAACGTGCCTGTAGCTCCACTCTTTGATGTACATGCATGTTATTAACCTCCACTAACTCACTCAAATAACACCTGAACAACAAGATTAAATCTAACAATCATCCCCTTATTCATGTTGGATTTATTTTTGCACCTCCACAATAGGAATCAAAGTTATGTAGCCTCATCATCAATATTCACAATGGCAAGTTGCACCATTGTTTTGGTTACCTTCTTCACTTCATCACACTCGTGAGTGAAGTACCCAAACTCACCACACCAACCTTGGTGTCCCACTCAGCACGCGTGAGGCATGGCTCGGCACCAATGAACAACATTTGCGGTCCACCTTCCTTATCACACCGTCTCCTTGACAACTCCTCAAATGTTCTCAAATGTCTGATGGTCTCCATAACTGACATCTCTATTACATCCCTATTGCTCGATGGTGCTAACAATAGGTAGAAACTTGTCAAGGCTGGAATATAAGATATTTTGACGATGATTGAGAAACCAAGGGTTGGTTTCGGAGTATGTGATGAGTGATTGACAGATTTTATCCTCTGATTCGAAGAGGTACCTCCGAAAGGGTTCAGAGGTGGGTTCACCGAAGGGTTCGATTGCTGTGGCTGGTGCAACGAAGTGTGACTGTCGGAGGGGTCCGACAGTACACGATGACTAGGTCGTAACGAAGGTTTCGGTACTTTGGGAGGTACACCGGAGTGTGTGCCGGAGGTTGTTTACTTGGAGAGGTCTCCGGGGTACTGGATACACTTGTCTGTCTGTTTGTGGTGCGCAGGTGACTTCGGAGGCGATGGACGTGTTGATAGCAAAAAATGGCATTAATGGCTAGATCGTCAAGACATTAATTTTGGTGATTTGGGCCGAAAATACACATGTCCAGGGTCTGCCCGAAGCCCTACAGGGCCGAAGTCCGTTGAGCTATGGGCTCCGAAAGACTGTTTTCACTCACCCCAGCACTGAGCGATCGAGATTCACTTATCATGTGTAGGAACCAGACCGAGGCTTGGAGGGCACGTGGATCATGGACTCCGGTTGTTCGCGCCATATGACCGGAGATGCAGCATGGTTCTCCAGCCTCATCACAACCACGCAAAAGGAGCGTATCACCTTCGGTAACAATCGAAGGAGTAGAGTGAAAGGTAAAGGTGTGGTAAGAATCAACTCGAATTTCACTCTCAAAAATGTTGCTTTGGTTGAAAATTTGGGATACAATCTGCTTTCTGTATCTCAATTGCTTGATGAGGGCTTCGAAGTGCGATTCCATCGCAATACTTCGCAAGTACTCAATTCAGATGGCGTTGTGATCTGTAAGATTTTTAGAGTTGGGAGAGTTTTTGGAGCTGATTTTTTTGAGTCATCTGATTCTTCTTATTGTCTTGTTGCACATTCGATTTCTGAGCTTTGGAAGTGGAATAAGAGACTAGGGCATATGAGCTTTGAGTTGCTTGCTCGTTTGAGTGCCCTAGGTCTAATCCGAGGATTGCCCAAGCTCAAGTTTGAGAAGAATTTAGTTTGCGCTATGTTGGGGGAAAATACTTCATCGTCGGGGTCACTAATACAACAAGACAAAGGCAGGTGATTTAGTCGAAGGTTTCCAGCATCTAACTCCGGTTATGTACTAGGACAAGTTCGAAGGATAGAAGCGAACTCTAGTTCGGAGTATATCTTTGAACATTGACTGCTTCCTTGCCAGCTAAGATGGATGGCTTATTTTCTTTCTCATTAGATTAGTCTTTTACCGTTTTAAGCCCTATTAAGTGTACCGAATAGTTTCCACTATGTCGGTTGTAACAGAGGGGTAAAAAGGTCTTTTCCTTAAGGTTTTGGTCTATAAATACCCCCCATTTTACTCTGTAATGAGGATCGAAGACTGAGTTATTCAATACATATCTTCGAACTGTTTTGAGCTATTATCCACCTCAAAGACTTAAAATAGTTTACTTCACAAACACTTTGTTTGTTAGTTTCTAAGCTTCAGAAACCTGTTAGCGTAATCTTTTACGCCAACAGTTGGCGCCGTCCGTGGGGAGCTTAGTCCAAAAAACTTCATTCTCTACCAAGTTCTCAGACCATGCGTCCCAAGCGGAGTTCAGGTGGTAGTCCTACTCGGAGGTCACCTCGGACCTCCAAAGTAAGATATTCGAACACAGTTGAGGTCGGAGGGTCTTCGGCAATTCCTCCACCTCAGACGCCGGAAGGGATTCCCCTTCCTCGAGCATACGGAGGTCCTCCCCCAACTCCATCCATACTTCGGCCAACCGGAGTCCCTCTTCCACCTCAAATTCCGCTTCGGACTGATGCATACAGTTATCAAGACCCGGAAGGTCCTTTCGGAGGAGATGAAGACGGTCTTGGCGATATGGCCACCCAAATGGCCAGTCTCCAAGCTGAAGTAGCGAGGTGGCGGCAAGAAGCCGCAGATAGGCTTTTGTGAAACCAAGGGTTGGTTTCGGTGCTTGTGATGAGTGATTGACAGGCTTTTACCCTCTGTTCAAAGGGTACCTCCGAAGGGGGTTCGAAGGTTGGACCTCCGAAGGTGTTCGGAGGAGGGAACCTCCGAAGTGTGTTCGGAGGTGGTTTCACCGAAGTGTGTTCGGTGGCTGGTTGCTGCAGCTGTGCAGCGGAGTGTGATTGTCGGATGGGTCTGACAGTGCACGATGACTGGGTGTGTACCGAAGGGTTCGGTACTTTGGGCGGTACACCGGAGTGTGTACCGGAGGTTGCTAACCCGGAGAGGTCTCCGGAGTACTGGAAACACTTGTCTGTTTGTCGGTGGTACGCAGGGACTTCGGAGGCAACGGACAAGGTTCGCAGCAGGTGAACCTGGGTCGAGCGGGAGGCTTGAT
This sequence comes from Zizania palustris, assembly GCA_019279435.1. Classification (NCBI taxonomy): domain Eukaryota; kingdom Viridiplantae; phylum Streptophyta; class Magnoliopsida; order Poales; family Poaceae; genus Zizania; species Zizania palustris. Next base: position 34,007,951 of record JAAALK010000079.1, on the reverse strand, counting down.
GCCAGGGGAGCGGGGAGCTCCGTCACGATGGCTAAGAAGGTGGTCCGGGTCGGTCCTCGGGTCGAGGCGTGCCAGGTGAAGGCAGAGAGTGCAGAGTGTGGCTTCGACTGAAGGTACTCCGAAACAAAGTCCTCGGAGGTGAGGCACTTCGAAGGTACTCCGAATGGAGTGACTTCGGAGTTGGTGGTTCAAGACCTCTGCGGAGGCAAGGAATTCGAAGTGTGCTCCGGAGGGAGACATTCGAAGGTACCCGACGAAGGTCTCAGAAGTCAAGGCGCATCGAAGGCATGGTCCGGGTGAGGCTCGTCGAGGAGTGTGCTCGGGGAGAGACACTACGACGAAGTGCTCATGGAATGCTTCATGCGGAGGCCTTGGACGAAGGAGGGACTTCGAAGGGTGGTACTCCGAAGGTGGGGCTTCGGAGGGTGGAAGGCTTCGGAGCAAGGCTAACTCCGGAGCAAGGTTGACTTGAGGTACTTTGGCCTGCATGGCTTCGGTACACGGACTGACAGAGTTCGAGCTGGGAGTAGCTGCGAAGCCGTGGTGGTCCACTCCGGAGGTGTTGGTGCGAAGGCCCAAGGGCTTTGACGGCTTCGGCTCAAAACCGTCACTGTATCGAAGGCCATCTTCGGTGAAGCGAAGGCCAACTAGCTCAAGGCTTCTCACCGAAGCTACCGCACCCTCGCGTGCGAAGGGAGGATTCCAGAAGGTCAAAGACTGCAAAGGCTGACACTGTCTGTTCTGTAAAAGGCTGACCCTGTCCCCTCTGCAAAGCTGACAGAGAAGCCTCCAGAATAAAGGTGGACTACCTTTTGTACCCCTTAGTTCTGTAGAGTCAAAATCAATGTAAACCCTAGGGGTAGTGTAGTCATTTCCTTTAGGTGAATTGTGGACTATAAATATGGGAGCTCGGTAGGTAACATTTAACACTTTGAGCATTTACTGTTGAGCTCCTGTAGCCACATACCTCACTGTATTCATCAAGAGTTTAATTTATTTTGTGTTCCTTGTTCAAGCGGCGAAGCCCTGCTTCTGTGTGCTTTTTGCTTGAGCTCGCGTTACATACCTCGCTAGTATAGTGCACCGAAGCCTGTCTAGGCGAAGGGTGTTTTGTGCGAAGTATGTTTTTCAGTGTGCTGTCGCTCTGTGTAACTTGAGGCCAGACCTCACAGCTTACTAGCGAAGCCCTGATCGAGGCCCATTTTGCTTCTTGTGTCGAAGCCTTTAGCGTAGTCTGTTTGTGTGTGTGTAGACCTTCGAGTACGAAGCCCAGCACCTGTTGCTGCCGCCAAGTACTTGGTCGAAGTCCTTAGAGGGCTGTCCACTCTTGCGAAGGGTGAAGTGCAAAGCCTGCTCGAAGCACCCCGTGTGCGGAGCCTGCACTGACTTAGCAAAATAGATTTCCGAGGGTTGTAAGTGGAGCGAAGTCTTCTTGGCTTCGAACTTTTGCTCCTGCGAAGCCTGTGTTCGGAGCTGTCGAAGTACCTCCGAACCTGTCCTTCGAAGGTTGTGTTCGAAGCCTGTTCCGCAGAAGACAGAACTGAACCAAAGGCTAAGTTTTTAGCCCGAAATTTTAAAAGCTCCCATTCACCCCCCCCTCTGGTCACCATTTCCGGTCCAACAATTGGTATCAGAGCAGGTTAAGATCACCAGTTGACCTTAACCGGTTTTGTGATCTGTTGGCGACATGGATAGAGGCAGTAAAATTCCTCTGTTCGATGGGACTGATTTTGCATACTGGAAGGTGCGCATGGAGGCTTACTTGTTAAGCCAAGGAAATGCAATTTGGGAGATTGTGGACTCACAATACTCCATCCCTGAGACTCGCACCTCTCAAACAGAGAAGGATCAGTATAATGCCAACTCCAAGGCAAGAAATATACTGTTCATCGGTTTGAGTAGAAGTGAGTTTGATAGAGTGCAGCACCTTAGGATTGCTAGGGAAATTTGGACAACGCTCACTGTTTTTCATGAGGGCTCTACTCAGATTAAGGCCAGGCGCCAAAGCACCTACAACCAAAAGTATCAGCTGTTTGTGCAGGCACCTGGTGAATCTATAGATGCCATGTTTTCTCGCTTTGACGCGATAGTGAGTAACTTGCGCTCCAACGGGACGCTTGCTTACAGTGATCACGATAGGGCTATCAAGCTTCTCTATGCTCTTGACCGTAGCATATGGGAAGTGAAGATATCCAGCATTGAGGAGTCCACAGGTTATGACACATTGACCTGTGATGAGCTCTTTAGCAAGCTGAAGTCCACAGAGATTGCCAAGGCATCTCTTGCAGTGCACAGAAGCTCTTTGCCACAGCCATTGGCATTGGTTTCTAGCACTAGCCGTGGCACCACTGCAGAACCAAGCACATCTGGTACTTGTGTTTTTGCAGATGGTTTTGCTTTGTCCTCCCTGGTCTCCGTCACAAAGGAGCAGGTGGACACTCTAGCTGATGATGAGCTTGCTCTCATTGCCCGGAGGTTCACCCGTTTTCATCATGAGAGACGGGATCAGAGGAGAAGTGGTTTTGGTGGTTGTTTTGAATGCGGTGACACTTCTCACATCAAGGCTAATTGCCCTAAGCTCAAAAAGAGAGATGAGAGTGAGCACCCCAAATACCACAAGGAGAGGAAACCCTTTGTGAAGGGCAAGCGCGGCAAGATGGCTAAGAAAGTAGCCAAGGCCGCTTCCAGAGCTTTTGTTGCTGCTCTCAGTGACATCGACACGTCCTCAACTGAGGAGTCGAGCTCTGAGGAGGAGGAGTCCCCAAGGAAGGAGGACAAGAAGGACAAGAAGGGACGAGACTTCACCGGCCTTTGTTTCATGGCCGATAGCGATCACAGCGGCGATGAGCTTGACTCATCTGAGGTAAACCTATCATCTGACCAGCTACTAATTAAATTAGATGAGCTGAATGAAGTAGTGCTTGGTCAGGATAGATTACTTGTGCAAGCCGCTAGAGAAAGAAAAGACCTTAGACTTAGGCTAGAAAATGTTTCTACTGAATATGCCATGCTTAAGTCTAAATTTGATGATGCTGAATGTGAGTCCTGTTCTGTTGTCATGAGTGAGCTTGCTCAGTTGCGTTCTGTTCATGCTCAAACTCTTTCTGAGCTTGAGACTGCACAGAAGAAGCTTTTGGAGGTGGATTCTAGACCTCATGATGTTATTGATTGCATGAACTGCTCTTTATTACGCGATAGCATTAATTTACGTGATAAGCATGTTCATGATTTAGAGGCTAGATTGGAGAGAGCCGGTAGTTCTAAGGATGTGCAACCTGTTTGCGACACTTGCATTACCCTTAAGGACCAGCTAGGCACTGTTAGAGAGCGGGCTGAGAACCTTATGACTGAAAATGAATACCTTCTTTCCGTGGTTAATAAATGCACTGAGGGAAAGGGTAGGATGGATTTGCTCTTGGCCAAGACCAAGTTGTGTGCTGACAGAGCAGGGGTAGCTCTAGGTTTGGGTTTTGAGAGGATTCCTTCAGACAGTAAGACCAAAACTGTTTTTACCTCTCCCACTACCTTAGAGAAAGAAAGAGCTCTGTTAGACACCCCATTAGCCAAAAAGCCTACCCATCCACCAAAGAAAACCACACCTCCTGCCAAGAAAAATCCTCCCAAGAAAACCACACAGAAGAAGCCCAAGGAGCCTGTGAGAGTTGCTCCTGTGACCCATGAGAGTGCCCCCAGGAGAGTGTTTCATTGTTCCTATTGTCAGCGGGCGGGTCATTTGGTTGGGTTCTGTTTTCGTCGCATCAAGGATGAGCGATGCTCTCAGGCGATGAGTTACCAGGACATGCATTACCCATCTTTAGGTATGCATGAGTCTGAGTTTTACTATCGTCCTGCTTTTGAGGTTCCTCGTGCTTCTCGGAGAGGTTTTGCTCCTCGAGGTGTTCACCATGTTCCATATGGTGGTAGACCTCGGGCGAGTAGCTTTGCACCTCGTCAGAGTAGGAGACCTCGACATATTGTTCGATCACAGCATGTAGGTAGACATCGCACTTTGCATCATTTCGATTTTCCTATGCGTAGACCGTCTACTTTTGCTGCGCCTACTACTCGTGTCACTCAGTGCTGGATGCCTCGTCATTATTTTTCTCACCCCAGCACTGAGCGATCGAGATTTTCTTATCATGTGTAGGCGACAGATCGAGGCTTGGATGGCACGGTGATGACTGAACAGCCCGGAGAACTTCTCCACATGGACACTGTAGGTCCTTCCCGGGTTAGTTCTTTAGGCGGCAAGTGGTATGTTTTAGTGATTGTCGACGATTTCTCTCGCTACTCTTGGGTCTTCTTTCTTGCCAGCAAGGATGAAGTGTTTTCACACTTTCGGAGCTTGGCTTTGAGACTTTTTACTGAACTCCCAGGTGCATTGAAATTCATTCGAAGTGATAATGGCACCGAGTTCAAAAATAGTCTCTTTGTTGACTTTTGCATGGAGCATGGCATAGAACATCAATTCTCTGCTCCGCGGGTTCCTCAACAAAACGGTGTTGTTGAGAGGAAGAACCGCACTTTGGTTGAGATGGCTAGGACGATGCTAGATGAGCATAGGACTCCTAGAAAATTCTGGGCTGAGGCCATGAACACTGCTTGTTACATCTCAAACCGTATCTTCTTGCGCTCAATTTTAAATTTGACATCTTATGAGCTGCGTTTTGGGAGACAGCCCAAGGTTACTCATCTTCGAGTTTTTGGCTGTCGCTGCTTTATCCTAAAACATGGTAACTTGGATAAATTTGAGTCGCGATCTTCTGACGGGATCTTTTTGGGTTATACTACTCATGGTCATTCTTATCGTGTTTATAATTTAGAGACTAACACTGTCATCGAGTCATGCGATGTGACTTTTGATGAATCAACCCCCTCTGTTAGTTCTGCTTTTGAACAGGCAAATGAACACGACATGGAACAGACGTTATTCGAAGAAGAAGATCCCGGAGAATTCGAGGATGAACCCCTACTACCCTCGACGTCAACCCCCGAAGCTGACCCCGCTTCAACTACTTCGGCACGAGGTCCCGAAGCGACTACCTCAACATCGGTCATCTTGGACCACTCCAACGCACAAGTTGAAGGGGAGACTGCATCTCGCCGCGAGGCTCCACATCATGTTCAAAGGATGCACCCTCCCGAGCAGATCATTGGTGAGCTTGATCAAAGGGTAACACGTTCTCATGCTCACTTTATTGATTCAGCTTTTGTTGCTTCTTTCGAGCCCTTAGATGTTAGTCATGCACTTTCTGATTCTAGTTGGATCAATGCCATGCATGAGGAACTTGAAAATTTTGAGAGAAACCAAGTCTGGACTTTAGTTGATCCTCCACCAAATGTTCATTTCATTGGAACAAAATGGATTTTCAAAAACAAACAAGGGGAGGATTTGACTATAGTTAGAAACAAGGCTAGACTTGTAGCTCAGGGCTTTTCTCAACTAGAAGGGATTGATTTTACTAAAACTTTTGCACCTGTTGCTCGCCTTGAGGCCATTAGGATTTTGCTTGCCTTTGCGACATCCCGGGGATTCAGACTCTATCAAATGGATGTCAAAAGTGCTTTTCTTAATGGCTTCATAGGTGAAGATGTTTATGTAAAACAACCCCCTGGTTTTGAAAATCCCAAGTACCCACATAAAGTCCTTAAACTTCATAAGGCTCTTTATGGACTCAAGCAGCCCCCTCGGGCTTGGTATGATAGACTTAAGTCTTTTCTGCTTGAGCGAGGATATTTGATGGGCTCTGTTGATAAAACACTGTTTACTCTCAAGAATGGCAAAGATTTCCTCCTAGTTCAGATTTATGTGGATGATATCATCTTTGGTGGCTCCTCTCATGCTTTGGTTGCCGAGTTTGCAGATACCATGAGCAGGGAATTTGAAATGTCAATGATGGGTGAACTCACCTTTTTCCTTGGTTTGCAAATCAAGCAAAGCAAACAAGGTACTTTTGTCCACCAGAAAAAATACACCAAGGACCTGCTCAAGAAGTTCGACATGACTGATGCGAAGCCCCTCGCCACTCCAATGGCTACATCTGTATCATTGGACCCTGACGAAGATGAAGAAGCCGTAGATCAGAAGGAGTTCCGGAGCATAATCGGCTCCCTCCTCTACTTGACTGCCACGAGGCCGGACATACACTTCGCTGTGTGTCTGTGCGCTCGTTTTTAGGCTTCACCACGAGCCTCGCATCGCCAAGCGGTTAAGCGCATCTTAAGGTATCTCAAACACACCCTTGAATTTGGCATATGGTATTCAGCGTCTTCATCTTTATGTCTTCGAGGTTATTCCGATGCGGATTTTGCTGGGTGTAGAATTGATAGGAAGAGTACCTCTGGTACTTGTCATTTTCTGGGTACTTCTCTGGTTTGCTGGTCTTCCCGCAAACAGTCTAGTGTTGCACAATCGACGGCCGAGGCCGAATATGTTGCTGCAGCTAGCTGTTGCTCTCAGATTTTGTGGATGGTTTCCACTTTGCGGGATTTCGGGTTAGATTATAAGAGTGTTCCACTTTTCTGTGATAACACTAGCGCTATTTGTATTGCAAACAACCCGGTTCAACATTCCAGAACCAAACACATTGATGTGCGGTATCATTTTCTCAGAGATCACAATGAGAAGGGTGATATTGAACTTCAATATGTTGATACCCAACACCAGCTTGCCGACATTTTTACAAAACCCCTCGATGCTTCTCGTTTTGCTTACTTGCGTGGGGAACTTGGCATTTGTCACCCTTACGGCATTTTGTGAGGGGGAGCTGTTTTAGATGGATATGCCTTTGCCAATTGTGTGCTAAATTGCATTTACATCTTTTGCATTTATATGCCTGCTTATAACTCATGAAATCATGACAGCTCAGCTCTTGTTAATTTATCTAAAACATTCATGTGCATGATGTTTTATTTTCAAAGTCAAATCGTGCTCACTGCTTAGTCTTGATTCTAGCATGCTTAGGCAGGACTGCTGTAGCTATCTTTTATCTGCTTGGTAGCAAGTCACATTTTCTTTGGATGCTAAAAATTGCAACTTGAAAAATTGTTCTACATCTTCATGGATATTCATAAAATGCCAACAAATTGGTTCACTTGGTTAAAATCAAAAATTCCATGATTTGCATGCTTTAAGTGAAAAGATCCAGGAGGGTTTATTTGTCGCACTACTCTATTCTAGACTGCTTTCCATTGCACATTGGTCTGAACTGGAATAGTGTAGTGTATGCCAAAATCTATGCCTTAAGCTTCTTATGGCTTTCATGCCTAGGCTTGGCCGGATTGGAAAGTATAAGGTGGACAAACAAATAACCCCTGGCACTAAGAAAAGAACAACAAAATTCATTGTTTATCAAGTTTGCTTTTCAAGCTCCATTTGAACTGGACTTGTCTGTCAGGAGTAGAAATTGACTAGCTTTGCGCAGTCCTTGCTCTTACTTGTCTAGTTTCCTTGACTAAGTGGTGATTCTTTTATTTCAAAAATGATAATATCACATGCGTCATCATGCTTTTAGAGAATATTAATTTGAGCTGAGCCCATGTTCATTGGTGTTACTGTTGGCATATTTTTGCTTCATATGTCTTTGTCATTTTGCTCAATTCGAAGCTTTGCATCTTTTACATGCTCCTTGATGCTTGCATTGCCAAAGGGGGAGAAATTCCGAAGAGACTTGCTACGTTCTCTGCTGCAAGGGGGCATAATTTCCAAAGGGGAAGAAAATTTGACATAAAGGGGGAAAAGTTTCTTGATTGCCAAAGGGAAAATTTAACTCAGGGGGAGTTTTTATTGCCGAAGGGGCTTTTCAATCTTGTGAGAAAGGGGGAGGAAAATTCTTTTGTCAAGTGACATGATTTGGCTCTTTTCTGAGTTTTTATGGTCACTTGTGTGCTGAAAATTTTTACATTTTCTTGAACTTGGATTTGGTTGTCAATGCACTCATCAAGGGGGAGATTGTGAAACCAAGGGTTGGTTTCGGTGCTTGTGATGAGTGATTGACAGGCTTTTACCCTCTGTTCAAAGGGTACCTCCGAAGGGGGTTCGAAGGTTGGACCTCCGAAGGTGTTCGGAGGAGGGAACCTCCGAAGTGTGTTCGGAGGTGGTTTCACCGAAGTGTGTTCGGTGGCTGGTTGCTGCAGCTGTGCAGCGGAGTGTGATTGTCGGAGGGGTCCGACAGTGCACGATGACTGGGTGTGTACCGAAGGGTTCGGTACTTTGGGCGGTACACTGGAGTGTGTACCGGAGGTTGCTAACCCGGAGAGGTCTCCGGAGTACTGGAAACACTTGTCTGTTTGTCGGTGGTACGCAGGGACTTCGGAGGCGACGGACAAGGTTCGCAGCAGGTGAACCTGGGTCGAGCGGGAGGCTTGATGCCAGGGGAGCGGGGAGCTCCGTCACGATGGCTACGAAGGTGGTCCGGGTCGGTCCTCGGGTCGAGGCGTGCCAGCTGAAGGCAGAGAGTGCGGAGTGTGGCTTCGACTGAAGGTACTCCGAGACAAAGTCCTCGGAGGTGAGGCACTTCGAAGGTACTCCGAATGGAGTGACTTCGGAGTTGGTGGTTCAAGACCTCTGCGGAGGCAAGGAATTCGAAGTGTGCTCCGGAGGGAGACATTCGAAGGTACCCGACGAAGGTCTCAGAAGTCAAAGCGCATCGAAGGCATGGTCCGGGTGAGGCTCGTCGAGGAGTGTGCTCGGGGAGAGACACTGCGACGAAGTGCTCATGGAATGCTTCATGCGGAGGCCTTGGACGAAGGAGGGACTTCGAAGGGTGGTACTCCGAAGGTGGGGCTTCGGAGGGTGGAAGGCTTCGGAGCAAGGCTAACTCCGGAGCAAGGTTGACTTGAGGTACTTCGGCCTGCATGGCTTCGGTACACGGACTGACGGAGTTCGAGCTGGGAGTAGCTGCGAAGCCGTGGTGGTCCACTCCGGAGGTGTTGGTGCGAAGGCCCAAGGGCTTTGACGGTTTCGGCTCAAAACCGTCACTGTATCGAAGGCCATCTTCGGTGAAGCGAAGGCCAACTGGCTCAAGGCTTCTCACCGAAGCTACCGCACCCTCGCGTGCGAAGGGAGGATTCCAGAAGGTCAAAGACTGCAAAGGCTGACACTGTCTGTTCTGTAAAAGGCTGACACTGTCCCCTCTGCAAAGCTGACAGAGAAGCCTCCAGAATAAAGGTGGACTACCTTTTGTACCCCTTAGTTCTGTAGAGTCAAAATCAATGTAAACCCTAGGGGTAGTGTAGTCATTTCCTTTGGGTGAACTGTGGACTATAAATATGGGAGCTCGGTAGGTAACATTTAACACTTTGAGCATTTACTGTTGAGCTCCTGTAGCCACATACCTCACTGTATTCATCAAGAGTTTAATTTATTTTGTGTTCCTTGTTCAAGCGGCGAAGCCCTGCTTCTGTGTGCTTTTTGCTTGAGCTCGCGTTACATACCTCGCTAGTATAGTGCACCGAAGCCTGTCTAGGCGAAGGGTGTTTTGTGCGAAGTATGTTTTTCAGTGTGTTGTCGCTCTGTGTAACTTGAGGCCAGACCTCACAGCTTACTAGCGAAGCCCTGATCGAGGCCCGTTTTGCTTCTTGTGTCGAAGCCTTTAGCGTAGTCTGTTTGTGTGTGTGTAGACCTTCGAGTACGAAGCCCAGCACCTGTTGCTGCCGCCAAGTACTTGGTCGAAGTCCTCAGAGGGCTGTCCACTCTTGCGAAGGGTGAAGTGCAAAGCCTGCTCGAAGCACCCCGTGTGCAGAGCCTGCACTGACTTAGCAGAATAGATTTCCGAGGGTTGTAAGTGGAGCGAAGTCTTCTTGGCTTCGAACTTTTGCTCCTGCGAAGCCTGTGTTCGGAGCTGTCGAAGTACCTCCGAACCTGTCCTTCGAAGGTTGTGTTCGAAGCCTGTTCCGTAGAAGACAGAACTGAACCAAAGGCTAAGTTTTTAGCCCGAAATTTTAAAAGCTCCCATTCACCCCCCCCTCTGGTCGCCATTTCCGGTCCAACAACTTTGTTCTCAGGCCACCCCGGTCATCCCCGAAGTGCCCCAAGATGATGAACTTCCTTATCCCGAAGCCCCGGAGAACGCTTCCTTCGACAGCGAGTCTCCGCTGCATCCCGAGCTACATAAAGTGCGCTTCGATCCTAAGTTTAAAACTTCGAAGCTCTGCAAATATTCTAGAGACGAGGACCCTGGGGAGTTCTCCCGTTCTTATGCATTAGCAATTAAGGCCAGTGGAGGAGTGCGAGACACCATGGCCAAATGTTTCCCTCTAGCTCTTGAAGGGGTGGCTCTGCGGTGGTTTTGGTCCCTGAAGCCAGGGTCAATTAGAACCTGGGAGCAATTAAGGAAGAAGTTCATAAGTAACTTTAAAGCAAATAACTGCGTTGCAAAGGATGGCTCCTCCGGAAAATTTAAAGCAAGTGCAAAAGCTAACTGGTCGCCTTGAAGCACTTAGCAGATTCCTAGCAAGGTCTGCGGAGAGAAGTTTTCCCATTTTTAAAGCGTTGAAAGGGTCTCAAGATTTTGCATGGACACCGGAGTGTCAAAAGAGCTTTGATGATATTAAGGATTATCTCAGTAACCTCGCTACACTCACGGTGCCTATTGCGGATGAAACCCTACTCCTTTACCTTGTGGCTATTGGCTCCGCTGTTAGTGCAGTCCTTGTTAGAGAAGTTGATTTCAATGGGAAGTTGGTACATAATCCAGTCTATTTTGTATCCGAAGCACTACCCGGAGCAAAAACAAGATATTCCGAGCTTGAGAAGTTCACATATGCTCTGATAATGGCTTCGAGGAAGTTAAGGCATTATTTCCTAGCACATAATGTGATTGTACCAACTTCGTATCCCTTAGGAGATATGCTCCGAAGTAAGGATTCTACAGGAAGAATTGGGAAGTGGGTTGTTGAATTAGCACCCTTCGGCATCTCCTTCGTGGCAAGGACAGCAATTAAGTCACAAGTGCTGGCAGACTTTGTGGCAGAATGGACCCCCCTGCAGTATGGGCTCCGGAGAAACTAAGTGAAGGAATTTGGACCATATACTCCGATGGAGCTTTCCAAGTATCTGGAGCAGGTGTCGGAGCAGTAATAATTTCGCCTTAAGGGCAAAGAGCAATGTACTCCGCAAGGCTCAACTTTAAGTCCACCAATAATACAACGGAGTATGAAGGAATTTTGTTAGGACTTCGAAAGGCATGTGCTTTAGGGGCTACGAGAGTTGTTATTAAAACAGATTCTCAAATTGTAGCAGGGCACGTGGATAAGAGTTTTCAAGTTCGTCATCCACAACTTGCAAAATATTTAGAAGAGATCCGTAAGATTGAAGCAACATTTAAAGGAATTTCCATTCGAAGTATACCCAGAGTTGAAAATATGCAAGCTGATACCTTGGCAAAAGCTTCAGCCGGAGCTATGGACATTCTAGAAGAAGCTTTTTACGAAGAGCTCAATTCACCTTCAGTAACACAGACCCCATCTACGGAAGTCCTTTGCATTCCAAGTACAGATTGGCGGAGTTCAATTATGGAATTACTGCAAGGAGAAGCAAATTTGCCTGAAGGACCACATCTTTCAAGGTTGAAGCTCAGAATTCGAAATTATCATATAATCAACGATATTCTATACAAGACCGGAGTATGTTCCCCTTTGCTCCGATGTATATCTCAAGCCAAAGATCAGGAGATTCTCCGAGAAATTCATGAAGGACTTTGTGGTAGCCATCTGGCCCTTCGAGCTTTGGTAGGAAAAACACTTCTCCAAGGGCTTTATTGGCCTACAATAATAGCTGTTGCGGAGAGCTTAGTCCGCACTTGCCAAGGTTGTCAATGGATGGGAAGAAGAAGTCATCGTCCGCCAAGAACCCTTCAAGTCATTGCCCCAGTGTGGCCCATGGCCAGATGGGGCATGGACCTTATTGGCCCCTTCCCAGTATCAAAAGGAAATTTGAAATTCGTAGTGGTAGCAATTGAGTATTTTTCCAAGTGGGTCGAAGCAGAGCCCCTCACAGCTATCACTTCGAATAATGTGCAAAAAATTTTCTGGAAAAATATTATATGCCGGTTCGAAGTGCCTCGGCAGCTCACAGTTGACAATGGGACACAATTTGATGCAGAGCCCTTCAGGAAGTTTTGTGAAGATCTTGGCATACAATTATGCTTCACTGCGGTGCAACATCCTCAGTCTAACGGAGCTGTTGAAAGAGCCAATGGTAATATCTTGTCAGGGTTGAATCGAAGAATAGTGGGATTGGCAAAAGAACTGTGGACCGAGGAGCTCCCGAAGATTTTATGGTCCATTCGGACCACTCAAACCAGGTCCACAGGTTTCACTCCTTTCATACTATTATTCAGAGATGAAGCTATGACACCAACGGAGCTTAAAGGAGGATCCCTTCGCAGCACCGAACCAGAAATAGAAGCAGAAAGGCAAACTTCACTTGATTTAACAGAAGAAACAAGACTTCGAGCTGTCACCAATTTGTCAAAGTATCAGCAGTAGACGAAGACTTGGTTTGACCCGAAGGTTAAGCTTAATGAACTTAAGCTGGGTCATCTGGTTTTGTGAAGCATTATAGCACCAGGGAAATTAGGAAATAAGTGGGAAGGTCCATACATAATTCTCCGCTCAGGACGCCCTGGTTCTTTTAAGTTAGCTAATTTAGAAGGCGAAGAGTTAGCGCATACATGGCATGCGGAGCACTTAAAGAGATATTTCACATAGGGGCTCCTTGTAATCATTTGTAAACACCTTCTGAATTAATAAAGTTCATGGTTCAGATAATGCCTACCTCTCAAACACTTCCTACTTCTAGTGGACGCACTAGAAGAACGAAGTTGGCTGGGAGGGAAGTGTCATTAATTTGAACCAATTTTTCAGACTTCAAACCACTGGTTCGAAGCTTCCGACGGGGTGGGAAAGTCACTGAAAAACGAATTCCAAGACACCGGCTTGACAGAATCCGTAAAAAGAGTCGAAGGAGACCAAATAATGTGGATTCCAAGCTCTGGCTTGAAAGCATCCGTAAAAAGAGTCCAAGGAGACCACTGCGAATTCCAAACCACTGATTTGATAGCATTCGCAAAAAGAGCCGAAGGAGGCCAAAACAAAACAGAGTTTGAGCTGATAAGCTTCGAATATCTGTGAAAAGAGTCCAAAGTGACCAAGCGTTGTGGACGCCAAAGTGTCCGAGAAATTAGTCCGAAGTGACTTCTTTCAAACAAAAGGTACTAAGTTACCAGTTTTTAGACTCCAAGTAGTCGAAGACGTTTTGTAATATTTCAATCAATCTTTAAGTTGTTGAGGGGCTCCAAGCCTCCAAAATTGTACTCCTAAGTTTTTTTCTTTGCGCCTAACCATCTTCGAGTACACTTCGAAGTTGCTTACGCCCAAAGAGGGGCTGGGAAGTAGGGAGACAATTTTAAAAATCAATCTTTATTATTCGAACATATTACATTACATTATGAAAAATCTGTGTCTATTCCAAGAAGGAATCGAAGACCCCTTCGATCTCTAGAGCTATCACTAAAGCCGGAACGACTAGTTCCAGAGCCGGGAGTCCTGATAACTTTACGTTTAATTCTTCTCCCTCCCTTCGAAGCTCGAAAATCTTTTTGTTCTTTCATCCCAAGTTCAAAGTTGCTCGGGGTTTCTTTCCCAGCTCCAAAGTTCTTCAGGCTTCTTTCCTAGTTCTTCAGCAATACCCTCGTCTTCGGACCATTCAACATCTTCAGAAGATGAAGCTTCCAAGTTAACTTCTTTCTCTTCCTCTTTAATATAAGATAATATATCTTTACATATTTCGGGCGCAATTGCACCGAAGCTTTCTCGAGGAATCAAAAATCGAGGTCGTTTGTGAAGTTTTAAAAGATCGAAGGTAGCCCATAGCAGTCGGAGTTCTTCGGTAACATTTAATACTTCGACATGATCCACACGAGGTTGAGAAGCCTAAAAACATGATAAATTAGTTTTCATTCATAATATATGAAAGCATAATTTTTACATATTCGGATCCCTAAACAAAACTAAACCTACGGGTCCGGTGGAGGCTGGCTGCTCGAAGCTTGAGACCGAACTTGTTTTTGGTGATGCCCTTCATCGATCCAAGCCTTGAGCGATGTTCGACCTTCGGCTCTTCATGAAGCTTGGAAGGCTTGCCAAGCTGCGGCCACATCTTCGGAAGGGTTTAGCAGTTGGTTGTCGTCGAAGGTAATGGGAGCCGCCCCTGAATCTGGTGCTACTGACAACCCTAAATCTTCGTAGTAGCGAAGTACTCCGAGAGCAGCTACTTGGCCGGAGATTTCTCCATACCGAATACCTGCTGTCTTCATCATCTTCGCTGCTCCTTGGATCATCTTTAGCCGTCGCAGCAAGGGGACGTTGTCACTCGAAGGTAGTGTCCAAAGAGTACCGAAGTACTCTAGAACACCTAAAAGATTATTCATAACCTCCGCTGCTACCTTCTCCGACTTCATTTTATCTTCAATTAAAGCATCCCTTGACGAAGTTAGCTCATCTACCACAGCTGATAGTCTAGCTGCCTCCGGAGCCAAAGAACTTGTTGGACCGGAAACAGCGACCAGAGGGGGGGGGGGGGGTGAATGGGAGCTTTTAAAATTTCAGGCTAAAAATAGCCTTCTGTTTTAATTCAGTCTACTGCGGAACAGACTTTGAACACAACCTTCGAAGTTCTGGTTTGGAGGTATTTTATAGCTCTGAACACAGGCTTCGCAAGGAGCAAAAGTTCGAAGCCGAGAAGACTTCGCTCCACCCACACCCCGGAAAAATCAACTTTGCTAAGTCAGTGCAGGCTCCGCACACAAGGTGCTTCGAGCAGGCTTCACACTTCACCCTTCGCAAGAGTGGACTACCCTCTGAGGACTTCGACCAAGTACTTAGCGACATCAACTGGTGCTGGGCTTCGTACACCGAAGGTCTAAACGCACACTTTACGGACTTCGCTAAGGACCTCGACACGGGAAGAACGACGGGCTTCGATCAGGGCTTCACTAGTAAACAGCGAGGTCTAGCCTCCAGTTACACAGAGCGAACGCACACTGAAACGCACACTTCGCAAAAACACCCTTCGCCCAAACAGGCTTCGGTGCACTACAAGAAGTCACAGCGAGGTGTGCAAACAAGCTCAAGCAAAATGAACACAGAAGCACGGCTTCGCTGCTTGAACAAGGAACACTAAAAATGAACTCACTGGATGAATACAAAGTATGAGGTGGCTAGTACATGAGCTCAACAATGAATGTTCAAAGTGTTAAATGTTACCTACCCAGCCCCACTATTTATAGCCACTATTCACCCATGTGAATTGACTACTTTACCCCTAGGGTTTACAATGGTTTTGTCTCATCAGAACTGAGGGGTACAAAAGGTAGTCAACTTTATCTGGAGGCTTCTCTGTCAGCTTGCAGAGGGGACAGCGTCAGCTTTTTGCAGAGCAGACACTGTCAGCCTTTACAGTCTTTGACCTTTCTGAAGCCCCCCTTCGCACGCGAGGGGTGCGGTAGCTTCGGTGAGAAGCCTTGAGCCTGATGGCCTTCGCTTCACCGAAGACAGCCCCCGATACAGTGACGGTTTTGAGCCGAAGCCGTCAAAGCCCTTGGGCCTTCGCACCAACACCTTCGGAGTGGACCACCACGGCTTCGCAGCTCCTCCTAGCTCGAACTCCGTTAGTCCGTGTACCGAAGCCATGCATGGCCGAAGTACCACAAGTCATCCTCACTCCGGAGCTAGCCTCGCTCCGAAGCCTGCTTCACTCCGAAGCCCCACCTTCGTCCAAGGCCTCCGCATGAAGCATTCCATGAGCACTTCGTCGCAGTGTCTCTCCCCGAGCACACTCCTCGACAAGCCTCACCGGACCATGCCTTCGATGCACCTCGACTTCTGAGACCTTCGTCGGGTACCTTCGAGTGTCTCCCTCCGGAGCACACATCGAACACCTTGCCTCTACTGAGGACTTGATCCACCATACTCCTAAGTTACTCCACTCAGAGTACCCTTCGAAGTGCCTCGCCTCCGAGGACTTTGTCTCGGAGTACCTTTGCCCGGAGCCACGCTCCGCACTTACTGCCTTTTCCTGGTGCACCTCGACCCGAGGTCCGACTTCGACCCCTTCGCAGCCTTCGTGACGGAGCTCCCCGCTCCACTGGCATCAAGCCTCCCGCTTGACCAAGGTTCACTTGCTACGAACCGTCCGTCGCCTCCGAAGTCCCCTGCGCACCACAGACAAGCAAACAAGTGTATCCAGTACTCCGGAGACCTCTTCGGGTTAGCAACCTTTGGCACACACTCCGGTGTACCGCCAAAAGTACCGAGACCTTCGGTACAACCCCAGTCATCGTGTACTGTCGGACCTCTCCGACAGGCACACTCCGCTGCACCAGCTGCAGCAACCAAACCAACCTCCAAACCCTTTCGGAGGTACCCCCTCGAATCAGAGGTTAAACTCTGTCAATCACTCATCACAGACTCCGAAACCAACCCTTGGTTTCTCAATCTCCCCCTTGATGAGTGCATTGACAACCAAATTCAAGTTCAAGAAAATTTAAAGAATTTCAGCACACAAGTGACCATAAAAACTCAGAAACGAGCCAAATCATGTCACTTGACAAAAGAATTTTCCTCCCCCTTTTTAAAAGAGTAAAAGCCCCTTCGGAAAATCTTCCCTTTGCAAGATAAAAAACTCCCCCCTTGCAACAGAGAACTCAAAAATTTCTCCCCCTTTGGCAATGCAAGCATCAAGGAGCATGTAAAAGATGCATAGCTTTGAAATGGGCAGAATTGCAAAGACATATAAAGCAAAAATATGCCAATACTTAATACCAAATATCATGTGCTCAGCTCAATTTAACATTCTCTAAAAACATGATGACAACATGTGATTTTGTCATTTTGAAATAAAAGCATCACCACTCAATCATGGTAACTAGACAAGTAAAAGCAGCGACTGCGCAAAGCTGGTCAATTTCTACTCTAGACAAACAACTCCAGTTCAAATGGAGCATTAAAATCAAACTTGTTGATCAATGAATTTTGTTGTTCTTTTTCATAATGCCCGGGGTTATTTGTTTGTCTACCTTATACTGTCCAATCAAGCCAAGCCTAGGCATGAAAGCCATCGGAAGCTTAAGGCGGTGATTTTGGCATACACTACACTATCCCAGTTCAGACCATTGTGCAATGGTAAGCAGTCTAGAATAGAGTAGTGCGACAAACAAACCCACCTGGATCTTTTCACTTGAAGCATGCAAATCATGGAGTTTTTGATTTTAATTAAGTGAACCAATTTTTTAGCACTTGATGAATATCCATGAGTAAGTAGAACAATTTTTTTTAAGTTGCAATGTTTAGCATCCAGAGAAAAGGAGTCTTGCTATCAAGTAGATAAAAGATAGCTAAAGCAGTCCTACCTAAACATGCTAGATTCAAGACTAAGCAGTGAGCACGATTTGAATTTGGAAAGAAAACATCATGCACATGAATGTTTCAGATATATTAAATAGAGCTGAGCTGACATGATTTCATGAATTATAATAAGGCATATAAGTGCAAGAGATGTAAATTCAATTTCACACATGATGAGCATATGCTCGACAATTAAAAAACAGCTCCCCCTCACAAAATGCCGTAAGGGTGACAAATACCAAGTTCCCCACGCAAGTAGGCAAATCGATAAGCATCGAGTGGTTTAGTGAAAATATCGGCTAGCTGGTGTTGGGTATCAACATATTGAAGTTCAATATCACCCTTCTCATTGTGATCTCTGAGAAAATGATATCGCACATCAATGTGTTTGGTTCTGGAGTGCTGAACCGGGTTGTTTGCAATACAAATAGCACTAGTGTTATCACAGAAAAGTAGAACACTCTTATAATCTAACCCGAAATCCCGCAAAGTGGAAACCATCCACAAAATCTGAGAGCAACATCTAGCTGCAGCAACATATTCGGCCTCAGCCGTCGATTATGCAACACTAGACTGTTTGCGGGAAGACCAGCAAACCAAAGAAGTACCCAGAAAATGACAAGTACCAGAGGTACTTTTCCTATCAATCCTACACCCAGCAAAATCCGCATCTGAATAACCTCGAAGACACAAAGAGGAAGACGCTGAATACCATATGCCAAATTCAAGGGTATGTTTGAGATACCTGAGAATGCGTTTTACCGCTTGGCGGTGCGAAGCTCGTGGTGAAGCCTGAAAACGAGCGCACAAACACACTGCGAAGTGTATGTCCGGCCTCGTAGCAGTCAAGTAGAGGAGGGAGCCGATCATGCTTCGGAACTCCTTCTGATCTACGGCTTCTCCATCTTCGTCAGGATCCAATGCTACAGATGTAGCCATTGGAGTGGCGAGTGGCTTCGCATCAGCCATGTCGAACTTCTTGAGCAGGTCCTTGGTGTACTTCGTCTGGTGGACGAAAGTACCTTGTTTGCTTTGCTTGATTTGCAAACCAAGAAAAAATGTAAGCTCACCCATCATGGACATTTCAAATTCCCTGCTCATGGCATCTGCAAACTCGGCAACCAAAGCATGAGAAGAGCCACCAAAGATGATATCATCCACATAAATCTGAACTAGGAGGAAATCTTTGCCATGCTTGAGAGAGAACAGGGTTTTATCAACAGAGGCCATCAAATACCCCCGCTCAAGCAGAAAAGACTTAAGTCTGTCATACCAAGCCCGAGGGGCCTGCTTGAGTCCATAAAGAGCCTTATGAAGTTTAAGGACTTTATGTGGGTATTTGGGGTTTTCAAAACCAGGGGGTTGTTTTACATAAACATCTTCACCTATGAAGCCATTAAGAAAAGCACTTTTGACATCCATTTGATAGAGTTTGAATCCCCGGGATGTCGCAAAGGCAAGCAAAATCCAAATGGCCTCAAGGCGAGCAACAGGTGCAAAAGTTTCAGTAAAATCAATCCCTTCTAGTTGAGAATAACCTTGAGCTACGAGTATAGCCTTGTTTCTAACTATAGTCCCATCCTCCCCTTGTTTGTTTTTGAAAATCCATTTTGTTCCAATGAAATGAACATTTGGTGGAGGATCAACTAAAGACCAGACTTGGTTCCTCTCAAAATTTTCAAGTTCTTCATGCATGGCATTGATCCAACTAGAATCAGAAAGTGCATGACTAACATCCAAAGGCTCGAAAGAAGCAACAAAAGCGGAATCAATGAAATTAGCATTAGAACGTGTTACCCTTTGATCAAGCTCACCAATGATCTGCTCGGGAGGGTGCATCCTTTGAACATGATGTGGAGCCTCGCGGCGGAATGCAGACTCCCCCTCAACTTGTGTGTTGGAGTGGTCCAAGATGACCGATGTCGAGGTAGCTGCTTCGGGACCTTGTGCCGAGGTGGTCGAAGTGGGGTCAGCTTCGGGGGTTGATGTCGAGGGTAGTAGGGGTTCATCCTCAAAATCTACGGGATCTTCTTCTTCGAAGATAGTCTGTTCCATATCGTGTTCATTTGCCTGTTCAAATGCAGAACTAATAGAGGGGGTTGATTCATCAAAAGTCACATCACATGACTCGATGATAGTGTTAGTTTCCAAATTATAAACACGATAAGAATGACCATGTGTAGTGTAACCCAAAAAGATCCCGTCAGAAGAACGCGACTCAAATTTATCCAAGTTACCACGTTTTAGGATAAAGCAATGACAGCCAAAAACTCGAAGATGAGTAACCTTGGGCTGTCTCCCAAAACATAGCTCATAAGATGTTAAGTTTAAAATTGAGCGCAAGAATATTCGGTTTGAGATGTAACATGCAGTGTTCATGGCCTCAACCCAGAATTTTCTAGGAGTCCTGTGCTCATCGAGCATCGTCCTAGCCAGATCAACAAAAGTGCGGTTCTTCCTCTCAACAACACCGTTCTGTTGAGGAACCCGCAGAGCAGAGAATTGATGTTCTATGCCATGCTCCATGCAAAAGTCAACAAAGAGACTGTTCTTGAACTCAGTACCATTATCACTTCGAATGAATTTCAATGCACCAGGGAGTTTAGTGAAAAGTCTCAAAGCCAAGGTCCGAAAGTGTGAAAACACTTCATCCTTGCTGGCAAGAAAGAAGACCCAAGAGTAGCGAGAGAAATCGTTGACAATAACTAACACATACCACTTGCCGCCTAAGGAACTAACCCGAGAAGGACCTAAAGTGTCCATGTGGAGAAGTTCTCCGGGTTGTTCAGTCATCACTGTGGTGACTGGCGAGTGCGAAGCGGCAATCATTTTTCCATGTCGACAGGGAGCGCAAACTAAATTCTTCTCAAACTTGAGCTTGGGCAATCCTCGGATCAGACCTAGGGCACTCAGACGAGCGAGCAACTCAAAGCTCATATGCCCTAGTCTCCTATGCCACTTCCAAAGCTCAGAAGTAGAATGTGCAACAAGACAATGAGAAGAACCAGATGACTCAGAAAAATCAACTCCAAAAACTCTCCCAACTCTAAAGATCTTACAAACCACAACGCCATCAGAATTGAGCACTTGCGAAGTATCGCGATGAAATCGCACTTCGAAGCCCTCATCAAGCAACTGGGATACAGAAAGCAAATTGTACCCCAGGTTTTCAACCAAAGCAACATCTTTGAGAGTGAAATTCGAGTTAATTCTTACCACACCTTTACCTTTCACTCTACTCCTTCGATTGTTGCCGAAGGTGATATGTTCCCTTTGCTTGGTTGTGGTGAGGCTGGAGAACCATGCTGCATCTCCGGTCATATGGCGCGAACAACCGAAGTCCATGATCCACGTGCCCTCCAAGCCTCGGTCTGCCACCTACACATGATAAGAGAATCTCGATCGCTCAGTGCTGGGGTGAGTGAAAATATGACGAGGCATCCAGCACTGAGTGACACGAGTAGTAGGCACAATAAAAGTAGACTGTCTACACACATGATAATCGGAATGATGCAAAGTGCGAGATCTACCTACATGCTGTGATCGAACAACATGACGAGGTCTCCTACTCTGACGAGGTACAAAGCTACTCGCCCAGGGTCTACCACCATATGGAATATGGTGAACACCTCGAGGAGCAAAACCTCTCCGAGAAGCATGAGGAGCCTCAAAAGCAGGATGATAGTAAAACTCAGACTCATGCATACCTAAAGATGGGTAATGCATGTCCTGGTAACTCATCGCCTGAGAGCGTCGCTCATCCTTGATGCGACGAAAACAGAACCCAACCAAATGACCCGCCCGCTGATGGTAGGAACAATGAAAAATTCTCCTAGGGGCACTATCATGGGTCTTAGGAGCAACTCTCACAGGCTCCTTGGGCTTCTGTTGAGTGGTTTTCTTTGGAGGGATTTTCTTGGCAGGAGGAGTGGTTTTCTTTTGAGCTCGGGTAGGTTTCTTGGCTGATGGAGTGTCTAACAGAGCTCTCTCTTTCTCTAGGGTAGTGGGTGAGGTAAAAACAGTTTTGTTCCCACCATCTGAAGGAATCCTCTCAAAACCCAAACCTAGAGCTAACCCTGCTCTGTCAGCACACATCTTGGTCTTGGCCAAGAGCAAATCCATCCAACCCTTTCCCTCAGTGCATTTGTTAACCACAGAAAGAAGGTACTCATTTTAAGTCATAAGGTTTTCAGCTCGCTCTGTAACAGTGCCTAGATGGTCCTTAAGGGTAATGCAAGTGTCACAAACAGGTTACACATCCTTAGAACTACCGGCCCTCTCCAATCTAGCCTCTAAATCATGAACATTCTTATCACGTAAATCAATGCTCTCACGTTGTTGGGGGAAAATATCCCATCCTCAGGGTTATTGCCGTAATGGCACAAAGGCAGTTAATGGATTCGAAGGTTCCCAGACGTCCATCTTCAGAGATGTCCTAAGTCAAGCTCGAAGTACGAAGATAGGCATTGTTTCGGAGTATATCTTCGAACTGAGGCTCTCTGAGATCTTTTCGGCCAGCTAAGATGGAAGATTTGTCTTTTATCTTATTAGATTAATCTTTTACCATTTTAGCCCTATCAAGGGTACCGAATAGTTTCCACTATGTCGGTTGTAATAGAGGGGTAAATAGGTCTTTTCCTTAATAATTAGGCCTATAAATACCCCCTGTTTCACCCTGTAATAGGGACCGAATACAAGTTATTCAATACACACATTAGAACTATTCTAAGTTGTTATCCTTTCGGAGGCTTAGAACAGTTCACTTCGCAAATACTTCGTTTGTTAGTTTCTATTCTATAGAAACCTGTTAGCGTAATCTTTTACGCCAACAGTTGGCGCCGTCCGTGGGGAACCTAGTCCAAAAAACTTCGTTCTCTACCAAGTTCTTACATCATGCCTCCTAAGCGGAGCGCACCTCGTAACCCTGTTCGGAGGTCCTCTCGGATCTCCGGAGAAACACCATCCGACACGGTTGAGGTCGGAGGGCCTTCGACATTCCCTCCACCTCAAACTCCGGAAGGAGTTTCCATCCCTCGTACATACGGAGTCCCTCCGCCAACTCCTTCTATACTTCGACCAGCCGGAGTTCCTCTTCCACCTTCAATCCCACTTCGAACTGATCCCCTTAGTTCTCAAGATCCAGAAGATCCTTCCGGAGGAGATGAAGACAGTCTTGGAGATATGGCCACTCAAATGGCCAACCTCCAAGCCGAAGTAGCAAGATGGCGGCAAGAAGCCACGAACAGGCTTCGCTCTCAAGCCGTCCCAACTATTCCAGAAGTGCCCGAAGATGACGAACCCGTTTATCCTGAAGCCCCGGAGAATGCCTCCTTCGATAATGAATCTCCGCTGCATCCTGAGCTGCAGAAAGTTCGCTTTGATCCGAAGTTTAAGACTTCGAAGCTCTGTAAGTATGCTGGAGATGAAGATCCCGGAGAGTTTGTCCGTTCTTATGCCCTAGAAATTGAAGCTAGCGGAGGAGTTCGAGACACCATGGCAAAGTGCTTCCCTTTAGCTCTTCAAGGAGTGGCATTAAGGTGGTTCTGGTCTTTGAAGTCAGGATCAATTAATTCATGGGGGCAGCTGAAGAAGAAGTTTGTAAGCAATTTTCAAGGCACCTTCGTGCCTCCAATGTCAACGGGAAGCCTTTTCCAGGTGAAGCAGCTCCCTGGAGAGACATTGAGGCAATATTTTAAGCGCTTCGCTCATACGAAGTCGCAGATCCGAGGCCTGTCTGCATCTTCGGTAGTTGATGCAGCTCGGGAAGGTGTCACTCATCAAGGCCTCCTGGACAAGCTCCATCGGAAAAGCATATCCTCGGTTTCTCAGCTGATGTCATACTTCGAGGAGTATGCGAGATCGGAAGAGGGTTGGCTTCGAAGAACTGCAGCTACTTCATCCATATTGCAAGAAGTAAAAGTAGAAGTAAAAACTTCGGCACAGCCGCAAGAACCAGTCTTCGAAGTTCAACATGATCGGAGAAGGGGGCAAAAGCACCCTCGTTCTGAAGTCTTGAACATTGCACCCCCGCAAAAGTTCACACAGAGAGCTCCACAGCCTTCGGGGAACAAGGTCAGCGGCTGGAGGCCGCCAGGGAAAACGGCTGGCAAAGGCCAGACCCTTTTCTGCTGCATCCATGGTGAAAATCGAAGCCATGCAACTGATACTTGCAAGGCTATACTTACTATAAGAGGAGAGTATCTAGAAAGAACTTCGGGTCGAGGTACTACCGACCAAGTTCCAGCTGCAGCGCGCCCGGAGCCGGTCCAGGCTGTGGTGCGGATAGAGAACTTCGAAGCTGAAAGACATCCTCCAGTGGCCAATGTTATGCCACCTCCAAAGCAAGAGGAAGGGAAAGACCGAGGGAAAAGAGTAGTCCTCCCCATCTCCGGAGGAGGTACCCTCGGAAGCATGTCAAAAAGACAGCGAAGAGATTACGTAAGAGAAGTGGGCCATATTGGGACTTCGTCATCTGCAGCTGCTATGCCGAAGTGGTCTCATGTACCGATATCCTTTTCCGCGGAGGATGCAGCTAGCATTAAATTCCCGCATGCTGACCCACTTGTTATTACTGCTAATATTGCGGGCACTGAAGTTCGAAGAGTATTGATTGACGGAGGCAGTTCAGCAGACATCATTTTTGTTCAAGCCTTCGATCAATTATGCATCTCCAGAAAGCACCTTCTTCCAGCGGCTCGTCCATTGCAAGGCTTCGCAGGACCTCCGCTTGATGCACTTGGCCAGATAGGCCTGGAAGTTACCTTCGGAGAAGGTTTGTTGGCTCGAACTGAGGAAGTAATCTTCGATGTTGTAGATGCCCCATATGCCTACAACGTTATCTTCGGAAGAGGCATGCTAAACCAGTTTGGAGCTGTGGCGCATCACAATTATTTGTGCATGAAGATGCCCACACAAGCAGGAGTCCTTACAGTCTTCGGAGATCAAGCTATCGCCCGAAGAGCGGAATATGGTCATGGCCCCCCTCTTGATCCAAGACAAGTAAACAATGTGCAAGATAATCAAGAAAATTTTTCAGCCCCTTCCGAAGCTTCAACGAAATCCTTTCCGAGACCAAGTCCTGAAGGAGAGATTGCAGCGAAGGTCATTGTTAAAGATGGTAAAGAATATACATTTCAATTTGGTAAAGATTTACCTCCAGAAGTTGCAACCTCCTTAGAAAAGGTGGTGGAAGAGAATTTAGATGTCTTCGCTTGGTCTGACGAAGATATCACCGGAGTCGATCGGGATATCATTGAACATAGTTTGCTTGTAAACCCGAAGGCCCGGCCTATTCGGCAAGGACTCCGAAAAATGTCTGCAGAAAGAGCTGTTCAGGCAAAAGATGAAGTTGAAAAACTGTTGAAGGCTGGGATTATTAGAGAAGTGGCTCACACGGAATGGTTAGCCAACCCAGTCTTCGTCAAAAAGAAGTCTTCCGGAAAGTGGCGCATGTGCATTGATTTCACATCCTTGAATAAAGCATGCCCTCGTGACCCCTACCCCATGCCCCGAATTGATCAATTGGTCGACTCCACCGCAGGTTCGGAGTTATTAAGCTTCCTTGACGCGTATTCTGGTTATCATCAAATATGGTTGAAGCGCGAAGATGAGATCAAGACAAGCTTCGTAACTCCTTCGGGAGTCTTTTGCTATGTAAGAATGCCCTTCGGCTTAAGAAATGCCGGGGCTACTTTTTCGAGGTTAGTTGCTAAGGCTCTAGGTCATCAATTAGGTCGCAATGTGGAGGCCTATATGGATGATATTGTAATAAAGAGTGCTTTAAAGCACCAACATAGCCTAGACTTAGCAGAAACATTCAATAGCCTTCGGGCATGTGGGATCCGTCTTAACCCCGAAAAATGTATCTTCGGAGCTAAGGCTAGAAAGTTGTTTGGGTATTTAGTTTCAAGCAGAGGGATTGAAGCTAGCCCTACTCAAATAACTGCGCTACAAAAGATGGCTCCTCCAGAAAATTTAAAGCAAGTGCAAAAGCTGACTGGGCGTCTGGCAGCACTTAGCAAGTTTTTATCAAGGTCTGCGGAGAGAAGCTTGCCTATATTTAAAGCATTGAAAGGGTCCGAAGATTTTGCATGGACACCGGAGTGTCAGAAAAGCTTCGAAGATATTAAAGAGTATCTCAGTAATCTTGCTACACTCACGGTGCCTACTGCGGACGAAACCCTACTCCTTTACCTTGCAGCTACAGGGTCTGCTGTCAGTGCAGTCCTTGTCAGAGAAGTGGATTTCAATGGGAAGTTGGTACAAAATCCTGTTTATTTTGTATCCGAAGCATTATCAGGAGCGAAGACAAGATACTCCGAACTCGAGAAGTTCGTTTATGCTCTGATAATGGCTTCGAGGAAATTAAGACATTATTTTTTGGCTCACAATGTAATTGTACCAACTTCGTATCCTTTGGGAGATATACTTCGAAGTAAGGATTCCACTGGAAGAATTGGGAAGTGGGCAGTTGAGCTAGCACCCTTCGGCATATCTTTTCTGGCAAGGACAGTGTTGGCGTAAAAGATTACGCTAACAGGTTTCTGTAGAAAAGAAACTAACAAACGAAGTGTTTGCGAAGTGAACTGTTCTAAGCCTCCGAAAGGATAACAACTTAGAATAGTTCGAATGTGTGTATTGAATAACTTGTATTCCGTCCCTATTACAGGGTGAAATAGGGGGTATTTATAGGCCCAAATATTAAGGAAAAGACCTATTTACCCCTCTATTACAACCGACATAGTGGAAACTATTCGGTACCCTTGATAGGGCTAAAATGGTAAAATATTAATCTAATAAGATAAAAGACAAATCTTCCATCTTAGCTGGCTGAAAAGATCTCAGAGAGCCTTAGTTCGAAGATATACTCCGAACCAATGCCTATCTTCGTACTTCAAGCTTGACTTAGAACATCTCCGAAGATGGACGTCTGGGAACCTTCGAATCCATTAACTGCCTTTGTGCTGTTACGGCAATAACCCTGAGGATATGATATTTTCCCCCAACAGTAGCCCCTCGAATACACTTCTCCGTTTAAACCTGTAATGTTAGGAGAGCAGTATACGGAAGAAAAAATAACCAAGCGTAGGGGTTATTAGATTTTAATTCATCTCCGAAATGTACGAAGATATAAACTCCAAGTCAGTCTTAAAACAATTACTTTCGAACTATCTTAGAACTGACTCAGGAAGTTCGAAAGCCTTTTAGACTTAGAAGAAATAGCCGTTAGCTTTCTTTTTCTAACGGAAACTATAGAATGCGTTAATTTCGGAGAAAAGTAACAGGCAAGAATGCGAAACGACATGGACTAACAGTAAAAATGTAAAGTCTAGGCTATAAATAGAGAGCCTAGAACTTACCCGATTACCTTTCCGCTGCTCTCTTGTAAACAGACACCTTCTGAGCCCTTTGAGTCCTTTGAACCCTAGCCTCCATTTTTCTCCCAAAGAAACCCAGTAACTGTAATGGCGAAAACCAAGAGTTCTGGAGCCCCTTCGGCCTTGGCTCGGCAGCAGGCGGCTGCAGCAGCAGCGGCTGCGGCGTTGGCGACGGCGCCTCCAACACCCGCAACGACATCCATGGCGGCAGGAGGGAGAAATCCCCAAAATGTTGATGATAAAGGTCTCTGCCCGCCATCAACGAAGTACTTGGACCAATCCTTTCAACTGGGACCTTCTACCTGCAAGAGGGAATCACTGGCAATCACAGTAGAAGGGAGGATTAGCACCGGAGTTATGATCCGCAAGCCTGGAAAAGAACTCATCCCGTCGCCAAGGCCCGGAGAAGTGGTCGTCTTCGAAGCCTTCTTCGAAGCCGGCTTAGGCCTTCCAGCAGTGGACTTCTTGGCGGAGGTACTTGATTTATTTCACGTCACCCTTCCTCAACTGTCTCCGAATGCAGTGGCTCGTTTGGCTATCTTCGAATGGGCGTTGAGAGCTGAAGGCTGTGAGGGGAGGGCAGAGATCTTCGTTGCGCTACACAGAGCTTCATGCCAACCAAAAACCTTCGTAGGCCCCGGAGGTGAAAAAGTAGTAGTAGCCTTCAGAAGTATTAACTTCAGGCTTCGAGATGAATACACCCTTCAATTGCCTGCTAAGGCCATCAATGCAAGATGGTATACCGACTGGGTCATGAGGTGGTTTTATGCCGAAGTTGGGGCGAGCAATCCTCTGGCTGGACCTCTGAAAGAAATCCAATTCCGGAAAGAAGCCCTAGTGCAACCAGACCAAGGTCAGCTCGAAGCTCGCCTCAGCCTACTTTAGAAGATTAGTCGGAGGTTGAGCATGCGAGATTTAGCCGAAGAATTCCTTGGGTTACAAATCTCTCCGCTTATGGCCAACTGGCCTATCATCTTCGAAGAGGATTCGGAAGGTGGTCTCCGAAAGATCACTTCAACTTCAAGCCCTGCAGGTAACTTCGAAGACAACATGTATTATGCATATTCATTCGAAGAAAAACTAACTTGATTCATTTTTTAGCTTCTTCAGCCCCTATTACTTCGGAGCAAATCGTAAGGGCTTCAGAGAAGATTTTGGGCGCTCCAACTCCGACCGAAAAAGAATGGAGAATCAAGCTGGTCGGGAGTTGGGAGAGATTTAACAGAGTGTGAGGAATGCTGGAAATCGTTCCGCCCCCTTTGATGGATTGGGTGCCTTCGGAGAAAGGACCCAAAAAGAGGAAAGCGGAAGTTGGGAATTCGAGCTCTACCAAGACTCCGGTCAAGAAGGTGGCTCGGAAACCAAAGAATCCAGCACCTTCGAATCCTGCACCCTCGAGCTCAAGGGCTTCAGTCTCTAGCTCCCAAGAGGACGAAGAGAGGTTGCTTGTGCGTCTGATAGACGAAGATGAAACTCAAAGGACTGCACAAGCCGAAGTACTTGCGAACATGTCGGAGTCTCGAGACAACCTTGAGAAACCAAGGACTTCGACAGTTTAAGAAGATATATCTCAGGACGAAGTTCCTGTTTATGAAGGTGGAGTCGAAGTTACTATGGCTTCGATTCCTGAAGAGGCAACAAGGACTGCTCAGGACGATGCTCCTACAGTCGAAGACTTAACGGCTGATTCGGACGAAGATCTCGCCTTCGATCCGCCGAACAGTCCAATGATTACCCCTCGCCAAAATGTCGAAGGTAGACTTCGAATAACTCTTTCATGTTTATTTTGTGTATTTATACAATGTATAATACTTTTTTTACAGAGTCCACTCCTGTGGAAGAAGTCCAACAGAAAGAAATAATTCCTGGACCTTCGACGACTTCGGAGCCAACCCAGAGAGCTACTCAAATGGGACCTGGAAGAGGCAAAAGGAATATAGAACCCCTCCCTGCTGCGAGTTCTAGATCAACTCCGTCTGATTCAACAGACGAGAGCCAATCTTTCGGGGAGGGCTAGTCTCCAGAGGCTCCGAAGACCACAAGCCAACGCTTCGGCCCTTCGCTGGACGAAGATGACCAACAGGCGATAAGTATGCTCCCCCTGCTAGCTCCTTTCTTAGGGAAAACAACCGGTCTTCGGACTTTGCTCGAACCTTTGGATCGAGCTAGCCGCGACATAGGGGAGACCAACTTAGTGGCCATTTTGAGCAAGGCGGACAGGATGGAGCTTAACGCTGCTATAGAACGCGCAGCTTACCAGGTACGAAGCATCTACGAAATAACATAGAATTCGTCTACGAATAAATATTTACCTTGGTTTTTTCTTTTTGCAGCAGACTGTCTTGGCCCGAGCTGCGAATATATCTAATGATGAAGAGATCGCTCGTCTTCGAGAGGAAAATAACATCCTTCAACGGAATCTTAGCATCTCCGAAAGCCGAGTGGTTCAGATGGACAATATAGTGTCAACAGAGCGAAGGGCCAGACAAGGTTTGGAGGCTGCAAATAAAGAGCTCGAAGCAGAAAGAATTGTGCTTCGAGCAGAAATTGAAAAATTGCGGGCGGAGCATGCTACTGCAGGGACCGAGCTTGTCAGACTCCAAGAGGAAGCTAGCCAGCTGTTGAACCAAAAGAATATTTTGACCACTGAAACGGCTAGACTTTCTAGGGTTCTTGGAGAAGTAACTTCGATGAAGGATGCACTGAACGAAGATAAGCTGAAGTCTGAGAAGGTGGCTGTGGAAGTTATGAATCAGTTGCTAGGTGTCCTGGAGTACTTCGGTACTACTGGGACACTTCCTTCTGATGATAACATCTCTCTTCTGCGCCGGTTGAAAAGGATCCAAGGAGTGGTGAAGCAGATGAAGACAGCGGGCATTCGATACGGAGAACTCTCCGGACAAGTGGCTGCTGTCGGCCTACTTCGCTACTACGAAGATCTGGGCCGATCGATAACTCCGGACGCAGAAGGGGGCCCAATTACCTTCGACGACGAGCGGCTTCTGACTCCTTCCGAAGGTGTGGCTGCTGCCTGGCGAGCCTTCCAAACTTCATGGAGAGCCGAAGGTCGTTCTGCGATCAAGGCTTGGATCGACGAAGGTCAACGCCAGAAGCAAGTTCGGACCCAAGCTTCAAGCAGTCAGCCTCCTCCGAACCCGCAGGTTTAGATATACCTTAGGATTTTTGTCTATGTAAAGCTTTATGCTTATGAACATTTATCAATGAAAATTTGTTTATCATATTTTTAGGCTTTGCCTCATACGGAAGATATCGAAGTGTTAGACGTTAACGACGAACTTCGCTCATTATGGACCACCTTCGATCTTCTAAAAGCTTATAAGCGTCCTCGATTTTTAGTTCCTCGAGATAGCTCCGGTGTAATTGCGCCCGAAGTAATCAAAGATATACTGTCTTATATTAAAGAGGAAGAAAAAGAGGTTAACTTGAACACTTCGTCTTCTGAAGACGTTATATGATCTGAAGACGAAGATGAAGTTCGAAGTAAAAAACCTGAAGAACTTGGAAGCTGGGAAAGGAGCCCCGAACGGCTTCGAACTTGGGCCGAGCTTCAACAAGAGCAGAAGGACTTTAGAGCTTCGAAGGGGGGCAAGAGAGTTAAACGCAAAGTTGTTAGAACTCCGGGCGCTGGAACTAGTCGTTCCAACCCTAGCTCTAGAGACCGAAGAGGTCTTCGATTCCTTCTTGGTATAGACACCAATTTTTCATGATGTAATCTGTAAACATATTCGTTCGAATAATGAATACCGATTTAAAATTGTCTCCATATTTACTAGCCCCTCTTTGGGTATAAGCAACTTCGAACTGTATTCAAAGATGGTTATGCGCAAAGAAAAACTTCGGAGTACAATTTTTTGGGGGTTCGGAGCCCCTTTGCTAGTACAATTTCTTTTAAAATCTTATAAAATGTCTTCGACTATTTGTAGTCTGAAGAATGGCAACTTAGTACCCTTGTTTTTTTGAAAGAAATCACTTGAGATAACTTTCAAGATACCTTAGTATCTTAGATAATTTGTCACTTTGGACTATGTTAACAGACATTCGAAGCTCATGGCTCAAACTCTGCTTTTCTTTAGCCACCTTCGGCTCATTTTTGCGATCTCTGTCGAACCAATGGTTCGGAGTTTGCAGTGGTCTCTTTGGACTCTTTTTACGGATGTGTACCAGCCAATGGCTTGGACTCCGTATATTTTGGCCACCTTTGGCTCTTTTTGCGGAAGTCTACCAGCCAATGGCTTGGACTCCACATGTTTTGGCCACCTTCGGCTCTTTTTACGGAAGTCTACCAGCCAATGGCTTGGACTCCGCATGTTTTGGCCACCTTCGGCTCTTTTTACGGAAGTCTACCAGCCAATGGCTTGGACTCCGTATGATGTGGTTTTGGGCTCTTTTACGGATGCCTACAAGCCGGTGGCTTGGACTCCGGATTATGTCAGCCCCCACGTCGGAAGCTTCGAACCAATGGTTCGAAGTCCGAAAATACGATTCAGCTTCATGACACTTCCCTCTCGGTGAACCCCGCGGTTCCAGTGCGTCCACTCGGAAGCTGGAAGTCTATGAGGGGAAGGCATTATCTGGACCATATGCTTTATTAATTCAGAAGATGAATACAAGTGAATTACAAGGAGCCGTTATGCGAAGTATCGCTTTAGGTGCTCCGCATGCCAAGTATGTGCTAACTCTTCACCTTCTAAATTAGCTAACTTAAAAGAGCCAGGGCGTCCTGAACGAACAATTAGATATGGACCTTCCCATTTATTTCCTAACTTCCCTGGCACTATAATGCTTCGTAGAACAAGATGACCCGGTCTTAGTTCATTGAGCTTAACCTTCGGGTCAAACCAAGCCTTCGTCTGCTGATGATACTTTGATAAATTTGCCACAGCTCGAAGTCTTGTTTCTTCTGATAAATCTAACGAAGCTTGTCTTTCTTCTTCAATCTCCGGTTCGGTGCTACGAAACGATCCTCCTTTGAGCTACGTTGGAGTCATAGCTTCATCTCCGAATAATAGTCTGAATGGAGTAAAACCTGTGGACCTTGTTTGTGTAGTCCGAATGGACCACAAAATCTTCGGAAGCTCTTCGGTCCACAGTCCTTTTGCTAGTACTACTATCCTTCGATTTAGCCCTGACAAAATATTTCCATTGGCTCTTTCTACGGCTCCATTAGACTGAGGATGCCTCACTGCACCAAAACATAATTGAATGCCTAGATCTTCGCAAAACTTCCTGAAAGGTTCTGCATCGAACTGTGTTCCATTATCAACTGTGAGTTGTCTAGGCACTACGAACCGGCAAATGATGTTCTTCCAAAAGAATTTCTGTACATTGTTCGAAGTGATAGCTGTTAAGGGCTCTGCTTCTACCCACTTAGAAAAATATTCAATAGCTACCACTGCGAACTTCAGATTTCCCTTGGCTACTGGAAAGGGACCAATTAAATCCATACCCCATCTGACCATAGGCCATACCGGAGCAATGACTTGAAGAGCTGTTGGTGGGCGATGACTTCGTCGACCCATCCACTGACATCCTTGACAAGTGCGGACTAAGCTCTCCGCATCAGCTGTTATTGTAGGCCAATAAAGCCCCTGGCGAAGTGTTTTTCCTGCCAAAGCTCGAGGGGCTAAATGGCTACCGCAAAGGCCTTCATGAATTTCTCGAAGAATTTCTTGACCTTCGGCTTGAGATATACATCGGAGTAGAAGGAACATACTCCGGCCTTGTATAAAATACCGTTGATTATTTGATAATTTCTAGCTCTAAGCTTCAATCTTGACAGCTGTGGCTCTTCGGGCAAATTTGTTCCTCCCTGTAAAAGTTCCATGATTGAATTTTTCCAATCTGCACTAGGAATGCAAAGAATCTCTGCAGAGGGAATTTGTGGCACCGAAGGTATACTGAGCTCCTCATAGAAAGCTTCTTCTGGTACATCCACAGCTCCGGCTGCAGGTTTTGCTAAGATGTTCGCTTGCACATTTTCTGCTCTTGGTATACTCCGAATGGAAATACCCTTGAAGTGTGCTTCGATTTTACGGATTTCTTCTAAGTACTTTGCAAGCTGTGGATGCCGAACCTGGAAACTTTTATCTACGTGCCCTGCTACTATCTGAGAATCTGTCTTTATAATAATTCTTGTAGCCCCTAGAGCACGTGCTTTTCGGAGTCCCAATAAAATCCCTTCATACTCCGCTATATTATTGGTAGACTTAAAGTTGAGTCTTGCGGAGTACATTGCTCTTTGCCCTGAAGGCGAAATTAATACTGCTCCAATGCCTGCTCTGGATGCTTGGAAAGCCCCATCGGAATAAACAGTCCAAACTCCGTCACTTGACTTCTCCGGAACCAAATTTACAGGTGGAGTCCATTCTGCTACAAAATCTGCTAAGACTTGTGATTTGATTGCTGTCTTGCCAGAAAAGATATGCCGAAGGGTGCTATCTCAACTACCCACTTCCCAATTCTTCCAGTGGAATCCTTACTTCGAAGCATATCTCCAAAAGGATACGAAGTTGGTACAATCACATTGTGTGCCAAAAAATAATGTCTTAATTTCCTCGAAGCCATTATCAGAGCATAAACGAACTTCTCGAGTTCGGAGTATCTTGTCTTCGCTCCTGATAATGCTTCGGATACAAAATAAACAGGATTTTGTACCAACTTCCAATTGAAATCCACTTCTCTAACAAGAACTGCACTGACAGCAGAACCTGTAGCTGCAAGGTAAAGGAGTAGGGTTTCGTCCGCAGTAGGCACCGTGAGTGTAGTAAGATTACAGAGATACTCTTTAATATCTTCGAAGCTTTTCTGACACTCCGGTGTCCATGCAAAATCTTTGGACCCTTTCAATGCTTTAAATATAGGCAAGCTTCTCTCCGCAGACCTTGATAAAAACCTGCTAAGTGCTGCCAGACGCCCAGTCAGCTTTTGCACTTGCTTTAAATTTTCCGGAGGAGCCATCTTTTGTAGCGCAGTTATTTGAGTAGGGCTAGCTTCAATCCCCCTGCTTGAAACTAAATACCCTAACAACTTTCCAGCCTTAGCTCCGAAGATACATTTTTCGGGGTTAAGACGGATCCCACATGCCCGAAGGCTACTGAATGTTTCTGCTAAGTCTAGGCTATGTTGGTGCTTTAAAGAACTCTTTATTACAATATCATCCATATAGGTCTCCACATTGCGACCTAATTGATGACCTAGAGCCTTAGCAACTAACCTCGAAAAAGTAGCCCCGGCATTTCTTAAGCCAAAGGGCATTCTTACATAACAAAAGACTCCCGAAGGAGTTACAAAGCTTGTCTTGATCTCATCTTCGCGCTTCAACCATATTTGATGATAACCAGAATACACGTCAAGGAAGCTTAATAACTCCGAACCTGCGGTGGAGTCGACCAATTGATCAATTCAGGGCATGGGGTAGGGGTCACGAGGGCATGCTTTATTCAAGGATGTGAAATCGATGCACATGCGCCACTTTCCGGAAGACTTCTTTCTGACGAAGACTGGGTTGGCTAACCATTCTGTGTGAGCCACTTCTCTGATAATTCCAGCCTTCAACAATTTCTCAACTTCGTCTTTTGCTAGAGCAGCTCTTTCTGCGGACATTTTCCGGAGTCCTTGCCGAACAGGAGGAGCCTTCGGGTTTACAAGTAAACTATGTTCAATGATATCCCGATCGACTCCGATGATATCTTCGTCAGACCAAGCGAAGACATCTAAATTATCTTCCACCACCTTTTCCAAGGAGGTTGCAACTTCTGGAGGTAAATCTTTACCAAATTGAAATGTATATTTTTACCATCTTTAACAATGACCTTCGCTGCAATCTCTCCTTCAGGACTTGGTCTCGGAAAGGATTTCTTTGAAGCTTCGGAAGGGGCTGAAAAAATTTCTTGATTATCTTGCACATTGTTTACTTGTCTTGGATCAAGAGGGGGGCCATGACCATATTCCGCTCTCCGGGCGATAGCTTGATCTCCGAAGATAGTAAGGACTCCTGCTTGTGTGGGCATCTTCATGCACAAATAATTGTGATGCGCCATAGCTCCGAACTGGTTTAGCATGCCTCTTCCGAAAATGACGTTGTAAGCATACGGGGCATCTACAACATCGAAGATTACTTCCTCAGTTCGGGCCAACAAACCTTCTCCGAAGGTAACTTCCAGGCCTATTTGGCCAAGTGCATCAAGCGGAGGTCCTGCGAAGCCTTGCAAAGGACGAGCCGCTGGAAGGAGATGCTTTCTGGAGATGCACAATTGATCGAAGGCTTGAACAAAAATGATGTCTGCCGAACTACCTCCGTCAATCAACACCCTTCGAACTTCAGTGCCCGCAATATCAGCAGTGATAACAAGTGGGTCTTTATGCGGGAACTTAATGCCAGCTGCATCCTCCGCAGAGAAGGATATCGGTACATGAGACCACTCCGGCATAGCAGCTGCAGACGACGAAGTCCCAATATGGCCTACTTCTCTGACGTAGTCTCTTCGCTGTCTTTTTGACATGCTTTCGAGGGTACCTCCTCCGGAGATGGGGAGGACTACTCTTTTCCCTCGGTCTTGCCCTTCCTCTTGCTTCGGAGGTGGCATAACATTGGCCACTGGAGGGTGTCTTGTGGCATCAAAGTTTTCTATCCGCGCCACAGCTTGGACCGGCTCTGGGCGCGCTGCAGCTGGAACTCGGTCGGTAGTACCTCGACCCGAAGTTCTTTCTAGATATTCTCCTCTTAGAGTAAGTATAGCCTTGGAAGTATCAGTTGCATGGCTTCGATTTTCACCATGGATGCAGCAGAAAAGGGTCTGGCCTTTGCCAACTGTTTTCCCTGGCGGCCTCTAGCCGCTGGCCTTGTTCCCCGAAGACTGTGGAGCTCTCTGTGTAAACTTCTGTGGGGGTGCAATATTCAAGACTTCAGAACGAGGGTGCTTTTGCCCCCTTCTCCGATCATGTTGAACTTCGAAGACTGGTTCTTGCGGCTGTGCCGAAGTTTTTACTTCTACTTTAACTTCTTGCAATATGGATGAAGTAGCTGCAGTTCTTCGAAGCCAACCCTCTTCCGACCTCGCATACTCCTCGAAGTATGACATCAACTAAGAAACCGAGGATATGCTTTTCCGATGGAGCTTATCCAGGAGGCCTTGATGAGTAACACCTTCCCGAGCTGCATCAACCACCGAAGATGCAGACAACCCTCGGATCTGCAACTTCGTATGAGCGAAGCGCTTGAAATATTGCCTCAATGTCTCTCCAGGGAGCTGCTTCACCTGGAAAAGGCTTCCCGTTGACATTAGAGGCACGAAGGTGCCTTGAAAATTGCTTACAAACTTCTTCTTCAGCTACCCCCATGAATTGATTGATCCTGGCTTCAAAGACCAGAACCACCTTAATGCCACTCCTTGAAGAGCTAAAGGGAAACACTTTGCCATGGTGTCTCGAACTCCTCCGCTAGCTTCAATTGCTAGGGCATAAGAACGAACAAACTCTCCGGGATCTTCGTCTCCAGCATACTTA
The DNA here is from genome assembly GCA_019279435.1 of Zizania palustris. Taxonomy (NCBI): domain Eukaryota; kingdom Viridiplantae; phylum Streptophyta; class Magnoliopsida; order Poales; family Poaceae; genus Zizania; species Zizania palustris. The sequence goes on along the minus strand of JAAALK010000079.1, from coordinate 33,971,643 downwards.
CAGAGCTTCGAAGTTTTAAACTTCGGATCAAAGCGAACTTTCTGCAGCTCAGGATGCAGCGGAGATTCATTATCGAAGGAGCGTTCTCCGGGGCTTCGGGATAACCGGGTTCGTCGTCTTCGGGCACTTCTGGGATAGCTGGGATGGCTTGAGAGTGAAGCCTGTTCGTAGCTTCTTGCCGCCATCTTGCTACTTCAGCTTGAAGGTTGGCCATTTGAGTGGCCATATCTCCAAGATTGTCTTCATCTCCTCCGGAAGGATCTTCCGGGTCTTGAGAACTAGTAGGATCAGTTCGAAGTGGAATGGAAGGTGGAAGAGGGATTCCTGGTGGTCGAAGTATGGAAGGATTTGGCGGAGAAGCTCCGTATGTTCGAGGGATGGAAACTCCTTCCGGAGTTTGAGGTGGAGGGAAAGTCGAAGGCCCTCCGACTTCAACCGTGTCGGATGGTGCCTCTCTGGAGATCCGAGAGGACCTCCGAACAGGGTTACGGGGTGCGCTCCGCTTAGGAGGCATGATGTAAGAAGTTGGTAGAGAACGAAGTTTTTTGGACTAGGTTCCCCACGGACGGTGCCAACTGTTGGCGTAAAAGATTACTCTAACAGGTTTCTGTAGAAAGAAACTAACAAACGAAGTGTTTGCGAAGTGAACTGTTCTAAGCCTCCGAAAGGATAAAAACTTAGAATAGTTCGAATGTGTGTATTGAATAACTTGTATTCCGTCCCTATTACAGGGTGAAATAGGGGGTATTTATAGGCCCAAATATTAAGGAAAAGACCTATTTACCCCTCTATTACAACCGACATAGTGGAAACTATTCGGTACCCTTGATAGGGCTAAAATGGTAAAAGATTAATCTAATAAGATAAAAGACAAATCTTCCATCTTAGCTGGTAGAAAAGATCTCAGAGAGCCTTAGTTCGAAGATATACTCCGAACCAATGCCTATCTTCGTACTTCGAGCTTGACTTAGAACATCTCCGAAGATGGACGTCTGGGAACCTTCGAATCCATTAACTGCCTTTGTGCTGTTACGGCAATAACCCTGAGGATAGGATATTTTCCCCCAACAGACAGCAATCAAATCGCAAGTATTAGCAGATTTTGTAGCAGAATGGACTCCACCTGCAAATTTGGTTCCGGAGAAGTCAAGTGACGGAGTTTGGACTGTTTATTCCGATGGGGCTTTCCAAGCATCCGGAGCAAGCATTGGAGCAGTATTAATTTCGCCTTCAGGGCAAAGAGCAATGTACTCCGCAAGACTCAACTTTAAGTCTACCAATAATATAGCGGAGTATGAAGGGATTTTATTGGGACTCCGAAAGGCGCGTGCTCTAGGGGCTACAAGAATTATTATAAAGACAGATTCTCAGATAGTAGCAGGGCACGTAGATAAAAGTTTCCAGGTTCGGCATCCACAACTTGCAAAGTACTTAGAATAAATATGTAAGATTGAAGCACACTTCAAGGGTATTTCCATTCGGAGTATACCAAGAGCAGAAAATGTGCAAGCGGACATCTTAGCAAAAGCTGCAGCCGGAGCTGTGGATGTTCCAGAAGAAGCTTTCTATGAGGAGCTCAGTACACCTTCGGTGCCACAAATTCCCTCTGCAGAGATTCTTTGCATTCCTAGTGCAGATTGGAAAAATTCAATCATGGAACTTTTACAGGGAGGAACAAATTTGCCCGAAGAGCCACAACTGTCAAGATTAAAGCTTAGAGCTAGAAATTATCAAATAATCAACAGTATTTTATACAAGGCCGGAGTATGTTCCCCTCTACTCCGATGTATATCTCAAGCCGAAGGTCAAGAAATTCTTCGAGAAATTCATGAAGGCCTTTGCGGTAGCCATTTAGCCCCCCGAGCTTTGGCAGGAAAAACACTTCGCCAGGGGCTTTATTGGCCTACAATAACAGCTGATGCGGAGAGCTTAGTCCGCACTTGTCAAGGATGTGAGTGGATGGGTTGACGAAGTCATCGCCCACCAACAGCTCTTCAAGTCATTGCTCCGGTATGGCTTATGGCCAGATGGGGTATGGATTTAATTGGTCCCTTTCCAGTAGCCAAGGGAAATCTGAAGTTCGCAGTGGTAGCCATTGAGTATTTTTCTAAGTGGGTAGAAGCAGAGCCCTTAACAGCTATCACTTCGAACAATGTACAGAAATTCTTTTGGAAGAATATCATTTGCCGGTTCGGAGTGCCTAGACAACTCACAGTTGATAATGGAACATAGTTCGATGCAGAACCTTTCAGGAAGTTTTGCGAAGATGTAGGCATTCAGTTATGTTTTGCTGCAGTGAGGCATCCTCAGTCTAATGGAGCCGTAGAAAGAGCCAATGGAAATATTTTGTCAGGGCTAAATCGAAGGATAGTAGGATTAGCAAAGGGACTGTGGACCGAAGAGCTTCCGAAGATTTTGTGGTCCATTCGTACTACGCAAACAAGGTCCACAGGTTTCACTCCATTTAGACTGCTATTCGGAGATGAAGCTATGACTCCAACGGAGCTCAAAGGAGGATCATTTCGCAGCACCGAACCTTAGATCGAAGAAGAAAGACAAGCTTCGCTAGATTTATCAGAAGAAACAAGACTTCGAGCTATGGCAAATTTATCAAAGTATCATCAGCAGACGAAGGCTTGGTTTGACCCGAAGGTTAAGCTCAATGAACTAAGACGGGTCATCTTGTTCTACGAAGCATTATAGCTCCAGGGAAGTTAGGAAATAAATGGGAAGGTCCATACCTAATTGTTCGTTCAGGACGCCCTGGCTCTTTTAAATTAGCTAATTTAGAAGGTGAAGAGTTAGCACATACTTGGCATGCGGAGCACCTAAAGCGATACTTCGCATAAGGGCTCCTTGTAAGTCACTTGTAATCATCTTCTGAATTAATAAAGCATATGGTCCAGATAATGCCTTCCCCTCATAGACTTCCAGCTTCCGAGTGGACGCACTGGAACCGCGGGGTTGACCGAGAGGGAAGTGTCATGAAGCTGAATTGTATTTTCGGACTTCGAACCATTGGTTCGAAGGTTCCGACGTGGGGGCTGACATAATCCGGAGTCCAAGCCACCGGCTTGTAGGCATCCGTAAAAGAGCCCAAAACCACATCATGCGGAGTCCAAGCCATTGGCTGGTAGACTTCCATAAAAAGAGCCGAAGGTGGCCAAAACATGCGAAGTCCAAGCCATTGGCTGGTAGACTTCCGCAAAAAGAGCCGAAGGTGGCCAAAATATACGGAGTCCAAGCCATTGGCTGGTAGACATCCGTAAAAAGAGTCCAAAGAGACCATTGCAAACTCCGAACCATTGGTTCGATAGAGCTCGCAAAAAAGAGCCGAAGGTGGCCAAAGCAAAACAGAGTTTGAGCCATGAGCTTCGAATGTCTGTTAACATAGTCCAAAGTGACAAATTATTTAAGACACTAAGGTGTCCTGAAAGTTATCTCAAGTGATTTCTTTCAAAAAACAAGGGTATGAAGTTGCCATTCTTCAGACTACAAATAGTCGAAGACATTTTATAAGATTTTAAAAGATCTTTAAATAACAGAGGGGCTCCGAACCCCAAAAAATTGTACTCCGAAGTTTTTCTTTGCGCATAACCATCTTTGAATACAATTCGAAGTTGCTTATCCCCAAAGAGGGGCTAGTAATAATGGAGACAATTTTAAATCGGTATTCATTATTCCAACGAATATGTTTACAGATTACATCATGAAAAATTGGTATCTATACCAAGAAGGAATCGAAGACCTCTTCGATCTCTAGAGCTAGGAGTAATAATGGAGACAATTTTAAATCGGTATTCATTATTCCAACGAATATGTTTACAGATTACATCATGAAAAATTGGTATCTATACCAAGAAGGAATCGAAGACCTCTTCGATCTCTAGAGCTAGGGTTGGAACGACTAGTTCCAGTGCCGGGAGTTCTAACAACTTTGCGTTTAACTCTCTTGCCTCCCTTCGAAGCTCTAAAGTCCTTCTGTTCTTGTTGAAGCTCGGCCCAAGTTCGAAGTCGTTCGGGGCTCCTTTCCTAGCTTCCAAGTTCTTCAGGTTTTTTACTTCAAACTTCATCTTCATCTTCAGACCATATAACATCTTCAGAAGACGAAGTGTTCAAGTTAACCTCTTTTTCTTCCTCTTTAATATAAGATAGTATATCTTTGATTACTTCAGGCGCAATTACACCGGAGCTATCTCGAGGAACTAAAAATCGAGGGCGCTTATAAGCTTTTAGAAGATCGAAGGTGGTCCATAATGAGCGAAGCTCATCATTAATATCTAACACTTCGATATCTTCCGTATGAGGCAAAGCCTAAAAATATGATAAACAAATTTTCATTGATAAATGTTCATAAGCATAAAGCTTTACATAGCCAAAAATCCTAAGGTATTTCTAAACCTGCGGGTTCGGAGGAGGCTGACTGCTTGAAGCTTGGGTCCGAACTTGCTTCTGGCGTTGACCTTCGTCGATCCAAGCCTTGATCGCAGAACGACCTTCGGCTCTCCATGAAGTCTGGAAGGCTCGCCAGGCAGCAGCCACACCTTCGGAAGGAGTCAGAAGTTGCTCGTCGTCGAAGGTAATTGGGCCCTCTCCTGCGCCCGGAGTTATCGATCAGCCCAGATCCTAGTAGTAACGAAGTAGGCCAACAGCAGTCACTTGTCCGGAGAGTTCTCCGTATCGAATGCCTGCTGTTTTCATCTGCTTCGCCACTCCTTGAATCCTTTTCAACCGGCGCAGAAGAGAAATGTTATCATCAAAAGGAAGTGTCCCAGTAGTACCGAAGTACTCCAGGACACCTAGCAGCTGATTCATAACCTCCGCAGCTACCTTCTCGGACTTCAGCTTATCTTCGTTCAGTGCGTCCTTCATCGAAGTTACTTCTCCAGAACCCCAGAAAGTCTAGCAGTTTCAGTGGTTAAGATATTCTTTTGGTTCAAAAGCTGGCTAGCTTCCTCTTGGAGTCTGACAAGCTCGGTCCCCGCAGTAGCGTGCTCCGCCCGCAATTTTTCAATTTCTACTCGAAGCACAATTCTTTCTGCTTTGAGCTCTTTATTCGCAGCCTCCAAACCTTGTCTAGCCCTGCGCTCCGTCGACACTATATTGTCCATCTGAACCACTCGGCTTTTGGAGATAGTAAGATTCCGTTGAAGGATGTTATTTTCCTCCCGAAGACGAGCAATTTCTTCATCGTTGATATATTCGCAGCTCGGGCCAAGACTGTTTGCTGCGAAAAGAAAAACCAAGGTAAATATTTATTTGTAGATGAATTCTACGTTATTTCGCAGATGCTTCGTACCTGGTAAGCTGCGCGTTCTATAGCAGCGTTAAGCTCCGACCTGTCCGCTTTGCTCAGAATGGCCACTAAGTTGGTCTCCCCTATGTCACGGCTAGCTCGATCCAAAGGTTCGAGTAAAGTCCGAAGACCGGTTGTTTGCCCTAAGAAAGGAGCTAGCAGGGGGAGCATACTTATCGCCTGTTGGTCATCTTCGTTCAGCGAAGGGCCAGAGTGTTGGCTTGTGGTCTTCGGAGCCCCTGGAGACTGGCCCTCCTCGGAAGATTGACTCTCGTCTGTTGAATCAGACAGAGTTGATCCGGAACTCGCAGCAGGGAGGGGTTCTATATTTCTTTTGTCTCTTCCAGGTCCCATTTGAGTAGCTCTCTGGGTTGGCTCCGAAATCGTCGAAGGTCCAGGGATTATTTCTTCCTGGCAGACCTCTTCCATAGGAGTGGACTCTGTAAAAAAACAAAAGTATTATACATTGTATAAATACAGAAAATAAACATGAAAGAATTATTCGAAGTCTACCTTTGACATTTTGGCGAGGGGTAATCATTGGACTGTTCGGCGGATCGAAGGCGAGATCTTCGTCCGAATCAGCCGTTAAATCTTCGACTGCAGGAGCATCGTCCTGAGCAGTCCTTGTTGCCTCTTTAGGAATCGAAGCCATAGTAACTTCGACCCCACTTTCATTCACAGGAACTTTGTCCTGAGGTAAATCTCCTTGAACTGCCGAAGTCCTTGGTTGCTCAAGGTTATCTTGAGACTCCGACACGTTCGCAGGTACTTCGGCTTGTGCAGTCCTTTGAGATGTATCATCGTCTATCAGACGCACAAGTAGCCTCCCTTCGTCCTCTTGGGAGTCAGAGACTGAAGCCCTTGAGCTCGAGGGTGCAGGATTCGAAGGTGCAGGGTTCTTTGGTTTCCGAGCCACCTTCTTGACCGGAGTTTTGGCGGAGCTCGAAGTCCCAGCTTCGGCTTTCCTCTTTTTGGGCCCTTTCTCCGAAGGCACCCAATCCATCAAAGGGGGCGGAACGATTTCCAGCATTCCCCACACCCTGTTAAATCTTTCCCAACTCCCGACTAACTTGATTCTCCATTCTTTTTCGGTCGGAGTTGGAGCGCCCAAAATCTTCTCCGAAGCCCTTACGATTTGCTCCGAAGTAATAGGGGCTGAAGAAGCTAAAAAATGAATCAAGTTAGTTATTTCTTCGAATGAATATGCATAATACATGTTGTCTTCGAAGTTACCTGCAGGGCTCGAAGTCGAAGTGATTTTTCGGAGACCGCCTTCCAAATCCTCTTCGAAGATGATAGGCCAGTTGGCCATAAGCGGAGAGATTTGTAACCCAAGGAATTCTTCGGCTAAGTCTCGCATGCTCAACCTCCGACTAATCTTCTGATGTAGGCTGAGGCGAGCTTCGAGCTGACCTTGGTCTGGATGCACTAGGGCTTCCTTCCGGAATTGGATTTCTTTCAGAGGTCCGGCCAGAGGATTGCTCGCCCCAACTTCGGCATAAAACCACCTCATGACCCAGTCGGTATACCATCTTGCATTGATGGCCTTAGCAGGAAATTGAAGGGCGTATTCATCCCGAAGCCTGAAGTTAATACTTCCGAAGGCTACTACCACTTTTTCACCTCCAGGGCCTACGAAAGTTTTTGGCTGGCATGAAGCTCTGTGTAGCGCAGCGAAGATCTCTGCCCTCCCCTCACAGCCTTCGGCTCTCAACGCCCATTCGAAGATAGCCAAGCGAGCTACTGCGTTCGGAGACAGTTGAGGAAGGGTGACGTGAAATAAATCAAGTACCTCCGCCAAGAAGTCCACTGCTGGAAGGCCTAAGCCAGCTTCGAAGAAGGCTTCGAAGACAACCACTTCTCCGGGCCTTGGCGACGAAATGAGTTCCTTTCCAGGCTTGCGGATCATGACTCCAGTACTAATCCTCCCTTCTACTGCGACCGCCAATGATTCCCTCTTGCAGGTAGAAGGACCCAGTTGGAAGGATTGATCCAAATACTTCGTTGATGGCGGGCAGAGATCTTGATCATCAACATTTTGGGGATTTCTCCCTCCTGCTGCCATGGATGTCATTGCGGGTGTTGGAGGCGCCGTCGCCAACGCCGCAGCCGCTGCTGCTGCAGCCGCCTACTACCGAGCCAAGGCCGAAGGGGCTCCAGAACTCTTGGTTTTCGCCATTGAAGTTACTGGGTTACTTTGGAGGAAAAATGGAGGCTAGAGCTCAAAGGGCTCAAAGGGCTCAGAAGGTGTTTGTTTGCAAGGGAGCAGTGGAAAGGTAAACAGGAATGTTCTAGGCCCTCTATTTATAGCCTAGACTTTACATTTTACCGTTAGTCCATGCCGTTTTGCATTCCTGTCCGTTACTTTTCTCCGAAATTAACGCATTCTACTGTTTCCGTTAGAAGAAGAAAGCTAACGGCTATTTCTTCTAAGTCTAAAAGACTTTCGAACTACCTGAGTCGGTTTTAAGATAGTTCGAAAGTAATTGTCTTAAGACTGATTCGGAGTTTTATATCTTCGTACATTTCGGAGATGAATTAAAATCTAATAACCCCTATGCCTGGTTATTTTTTCCTTCCGTATACTGCTCTCCTAACATTATAGGTTAAACGGAGAAGCGTATTCGAGGGGCTACTGTTGGGGGAAAATATCCCATCCTCAGGGTTATTGCCGTAACGGCACAAAGGCAGTTAATGGATTCGAAGGTTCCCAGACGTCCATCTTCGGAGATGTCCTAAGTCAAGCTCGAAGTACGAAGATAGGCATTGGTTCGGAGTATATCTTCGAACTGAGGCTCTCTGAGATCTTTTCTGCCAGCTAAGATGGAAGATTTGTCTTTTATCTTATTAGATTAATCTTTTACCATTTTAGCCCTATCAAGGGTACCGAATAGTTTCCACTATGTCGGTTGTAATAGAGGGGTAAATAGGTCTTTTCCTTAATAATTAGGCCTATAAATACCCCCCGTTTCACCCTGTAATAGGGACCGAATACAAGTTATTCAATACACACATTAGAACTATTCTAAGTTGTTATCCTTTCGGAGGCTTAGAACAGTTCACTTCGCAAACACTTCGTTTGTTAGTTTCTATTCTATAGAAACCTGTTAGCGTAATCTTTTACGCCAACACACGTAATAAAGGGCAGTTCATACATTCAGTTTTATCATGACTAGAATCCACCATCAAAAGCTGCTTCTGTGCAGTCTCAAGCTCAGAAAGAGTTTGAGCATGAACAGAACGCAGCTGAGCAAGCTCACTCATGACAATAGTACAAGATTCACATTCAGCATCATTTACTCTAGACTTAAGCATGGCATAATCAGTAGAAACAAATTCTAGCCTAAGTCTAAGGTTTTTTCTTTCTCTAGCGGCTTGCACAAGTAATCTATCCTGACCAAGAACTACTTCATTCAGCTCATCCAATTTAATTGAAAGCTGGTCATAGGATAGGGGTACCTCAGATGAGTCAAGCTCATTGCCGCTGTGATCGCTGTCGGCCATGAAGCAAAGGCCGGTGAAGTCTCGTCCCTTCTTGTCCTTCTTGTCCTCCTTCCTTGGGGACTCCTCCTCCTCAGAGCTCGACTCCTCAGTTGAGGAAGTGTCGATGTCGCTGAGAGCAGCAACAAATGCTCTGGAAGCGGCTTTGGCTACTCTCTTAGCCACCTTGCCGCGCTTGCCCTTCACAAAAGGCTTCCTCTCCTTTTTGTGGTATTTAGGGTGCTCACTCTCATCTCTCTTCTTGAGCTTAGGGCAATTAGCCTTGATGTGAGAAGTGTCGCCACACTCAAAACAACCACTAAAGCCACTTCTCCTCTGATCCCGTCTCTCATGATGAAAATGGGTGAACCTTCTGGCAATGAGAGCAAGCTCATCATCATCCAGAGTGTCCACCTGCTCCTTAGTGATGGAGACCAGGGAGGACAAAGCAAAACCATCTGCAAGAACACAAGTACCAGATGTGCTTGGTTCTGCAGCGGTGCCACGGCTAGTGCTAGAAACCAATGCCAATGGCTGTGACAAGGTGTTCCTGTGCACTGCAAGAGATGCCTTAGCAATCTCTATAGACTTCAGCTTGCTGAAGAGTTCATCACAGGTCAATGTGTCATAACCTGCGGACTCCTCAATGCTGGATATCTTCACTTCCCATATGCTACGATCAAGACCATAGAGAAGCTTGATAGCCCTATCATGATCATTGTAAGCAAGCATCCCGTTGGACCGCAAGTTACTCAGTATTGCATAGAATCGAGAAAACATGGCATCTATAGATTCACCAGGTGCCTGCATAAACAACTGATACTGTTGATTGTATGTGCTTTGGCGCCTGGCCTTGATCTGTGTAGAGCCCTCATGAAAAATAGTGAGTGTTGTCCAAATTTCCCTAGCAGTCCTAAGGTGCTGCACCCTATCGAACTCACTCTGGCTCAAACCAATGAACATTATATTTCTTGCCTTGGAGTTGGCATTATACTGATCTTTCTCTGTTTGAGAGGTGCGAGTCTCAGGGATGGAGTATTGTGAGTCCACAATCTCCCAAATTGCATTTCCTTGGCTTAGCATGTAAGCCTCCACGCGCACCTTCCAGTATGCAAAATCAGTCCCATCGAACAGAGGAATTTTACTAACTCTGTCCATGTCGCCAACAGATCACAAAACCGGTTAAGGTCAACTGGTGATCTTAACCCGCTCTGATACCAATTGTTGGACCGGAAACGGCGACTAGAGAGGGGGGGGTGAATGGGAGCTTTTAAAATTTCAGGCTAAAAATAGCCTTCTGTTTTAATTCAGTCTACTGTGGAACAGGCTTTGAACACAACCTTCGAAGTTCTGGTTCGGAGGTATTTTATAGCTCCGAACACAGGCTTTGCAAGGAGCAAAAGTTCGAAGCCAAGAAGACTTCGCTCCACCCACACCCCGGAAAAATCAACTCTGCTAAGTCAGTGCAGGCTCCGCACACAAGGTGCTTCGAGCAAGCTTCGCACTTCACCCTTCGCAAGAGTGGACTACCCTCTGAGGACTTTGACCAAGTACTTAGCGACAGCAACTGGTGCTGGGCTTCGTACACCGAAGGTCTAAACACACACTTTACGAACTTCGCTAAGGACCTCGACACGGGAAGAACAACGGGCTTCGATCAGGGCTTCGCTAGTAAACAACGAGGTCTAGCCTCCAGTTACACAGAGCGAATGCACACTGAAACGCACACTTCACAAAAACACCCTTCGCCCAAACAGGCTTCGGTGCACTACAAGAAGTCACAGCGAGGTGTGCAAACAAGCTCAAGCAAAATGAACACAGAAGCAGGGCTTCGCTGCTTGAACAAGGAACACTAAAAATGAACTCACTGGATGAATACAAAGTATGAGGTGGCTAGTACAGGAGCTCAACAATGAATGCTCAAAGTGTTAAATGTTACCTACCCAGCCCCACTATTTATAGCCACTATTCACCCATGTGAATTGACTACTTTACCCCTAGGGTTTACAATGGTTTTGTCTCATCAGAACTGAGGGGTACAAAAGGTAGTCAACTTTATTTGGAGGCTTCTCTGTCAGCTTTGCAGAGGGGACAACGTCAGCTTTTTGCAGAGCAGACACTGTCAGCCTTTACAGTCTTTGACCTTTCTAAAGCCCCCCTTTGCACGCGAGGGGTGCGGTAGCTTCGGTGAGAAGCCTTGAGCCTGATGGCCTTCGCTTCACCGAAGACAGCCTCCGATACAGTGACGGTTTTGAGCCGAAGCCGTCAAAGCCCTTGGGCCTTCGCACCAACACCTTCGGAGTGGACCACCACGGCTTCGCAGCTCCTCCCAGCTTGAACTCCGTTAGTCCGTGTACCGAAGCCATGCATGGCCGAAGTACCACAAGTCATCCTCACTCCGGAGCTAGCCTCGCTCTGAAGCCTGCTTCACTCCGAAGCCCCACCTTCGGAGTACCACCCTTCGAAGTCCCTCCTTCGTCCAAGGCCTCCGCATGAAGCATTCCATGAGCACTTCATCGCAGTGTCTCTCCCCGAGCACACTCCTCGACAAGCCTCACCCGGACCATGCCTTCGATGCACCTCGACTTCTGAGACCTTCATCGGGTACCTTCGAGTGTCTCCCTCCGGAGCACACATCGAACACCTTGCCTCTGCTGAGGACTTGATCCACCATACTCCGAAGTTACTCCACTCGGAGTACCCTTCCAAGTGCCTCACCTCCGAGGACTTTGTCTCAGAGTACCTTCGCCCAGAGCCACGCTCCGCACTTACTGCCTTCTCCTGGTGCACCTCGACCCAAGGTCCGACCTCGACCCCTTCACAGCCTTCGTGATGGAGCTCCCCGCTCCACTGGCATCAAACCTCCCGCTTGACCCAGGTTCACTTGCTACGAACCGTCTGTCACCTCCGAAGTCTCCTGCGCACCACAAACAAGCAGACAAGTGTATCCAGTACTCCGGAGACCTCTCCGGGTTAGCAACCTTCGGCACACACTCCGGTGTACCGCCCAAAGTACCAAGACCTTCGATACAACCCCAATCACCGTGTACTGTCGGACCCCTCCGACAGGCACACTCCGCTGCACTAGCTGCAGCAACCAAACCAACCTCCGAACACCTTCGGAGATCCAACCTCCGAACCCTTTCGGAGGTACCCCTTCGAATCAGAGGTTAAACTCTGTCAATCACTCATCACAGACTCCGAAACCAACCCTTGGTTTCTCAGAACTCTTCTGGCTAAGCAGGTTGCTAGCTTCCTTCGTGGCTTTAGCCTTCTCCTCTTGAAGCTTAACTAGCTGAGCCCCCGTCGTGGCATGCTCTGTCCGCATTTTCTCTATCTCAGCCCGAAGCACGATTTGTTCGGCTTCGAGCTTCTTATTTGCAGCTTCCAGACCAAGTCTGGCCCTCCTCTCCACTACAACCATTTCGTCTAAGCTAGAGATTCGAACTTTGGAGCCTTCAAGACTCCTCTGGAGAGTAGAAATCCTCTCCTAAAGACGAAGGCTTCCTCGCTCATTTGAGGCGGCTGCAGCCCGAGCCAAGACTATTTGTTGCGAAGAGAAAAAGCAAGGTGAGAAATTGTTCATAAGCTGAAATTAATCTTGTTTTGCAGATACTTCGTACCTAGTATGCTACCCATTCTAAGGCTACGTTCAGCTCCGAGCCCTCAGCTTTGCTAAGTATGGCTACTAAGTCCATCTCCCCAACTTCATGGTTAGCTCGATCCAAAGGCTCGAGCAGGGCCCGAAGTTCGGTCCTTCGCTCCAAAAAAGGAGCTAGGAGGGGGAGCATGGACAGAGCCCTTTGATTGTCTTCATTCAGCAAAGGGTCGGAGCACTGCGCTGCATCTCCGGAGACCTCAGTGGACTGGCCCCCTCCATAGATTGACCTCCGTCTGTTGATTCAGATGGAGTTAATCCTGAGTTCGGAGCAGGAAAGGGGTCCATTTTGCCTTTACCTTTTCCAGGTCCTAACTAGGCATCTTCTGGAACTGACCCTGGAGATGTTGAAGTCCCAGGAGCGGTATCTTCGGGAGGAGTCACCTCCATGGGAGCGGACCCTGCCAAAACAAAGGTATTATATATTGCATAATTTTGCAGGGTAAAGAAAAAGGCAGTTCAAGTGAAGTTTACCTCCGAAGCCCTGTCGGCGGATGAGTACGGGGCTACTCGGAGGATCAAAGGTCACTTCGAAGTCATCATCAGACTCGGTGGCTGGAACCGAAGGGTTAACTATTGGAGTCTTCTCTGGAGCCACAGCTACTACTTCATCTGGAATCGAAGCTTCTTTGGCTGTAGCTTCGACTCCGCCTTCAGCAACAGGGGCTTCTTGATGGGCAAGTCGGGCTGGATGCTTGAGGTCTCAGCCTATCTGGAGCTGCCTGGAACATCTAGCACGCTTGCTGCGTCGCTAGTGTCTACATCTACCTGGGCCTCGTCTTCGGTAATTAGGTCCACGAGGACCCTTTGCATCTCTCTAACTCCTTCATCTTCAGATGAATCGGAGGGTGAAGACACAGGTCTTGGAGCCACATTCTTTGGCTTTCAGGCTAGTTTTTTCAATGGAGTTTTGGCCGGAGCTGAAGGCCCAGCATCCGCTTTCCTTTTCTTCGGCCCTTGCTCAGAAGGTACCCAGTCCGGAAGAGGAGGGGGTGCGACTCTGAGTACGCCCCATACTCGGTTGAGTCGCTCCCAACTACCCACTAGTTTTTTTCTCCACTCTTTTTCGGCCGGAGTTGGAACTCCCAGAATCTTCTCCGCAGCTCGAACAACTTGCTCCGAAGTCATAGGGGCTTGAGAAGCTGAAAGATAAGTTTGCATTAGTCATTTCATCAAATAATTGTATATACAACAAGTTGTTTTCAAAGCTACCTGCAGGGCTCGAGTTCGAAGAAATTTTTCGGAGTCCACCCTCCGGATCTTCTTCGAAGGTTATAGGCCAGTTGGCCATCAGAGGTGGAATCTGGAGCCCGATGAACTCCTCGGCTAAGTCCCGCATGCTCATGCGGCGACTAATCCTTTGGAGCAAGCTAAGGCGATGTTCGAGCTTGCCGGGGTCCGGGCGAACTTGGGCTTCTCTTCGAAAGTTTATATCTTGCAGAGGTCCGGCCAGACGGCTGCCTGCTCCAACTTCGGCATAGAACCATCGGCGAATCCAATCTGTGTACCATCTAGCGTTGATGGCTTTCGCTGGAAATCGTAGTTGGAATTCGTCCCGAAGTTTGAAGTTGATACTACCGAAGGCTACTACAATTTTCTCCCCTCCGGAGCCTTGGTAAGTTTTTGGTTGGCAAGATGCCCTGTGCAGTGCTGCGAAAATTTCTGCTCTTCCTTCGCAGCCTTCAGCTTGTAGCGCCCATTCGAAGATGGCTAAGCGCGCTATCGCATTCGGAGATAGCTGAGGAAGGGTAGCATGAAACAAGTCCAATACCTCTGATAGGAAGTCCACTGCTAGGAGTCCTAACCCCGCTTCGAAGAAAGCTTCGAAGACCACCACTTCTCCAAGCCTCGGTGAAGGGATGGTCTCTTTTCTAGGCTTTCGGATGATGACCCCTGAGCCAATCTTCCCTTCTACTTCCGCTGCTATCGTCTCCCTCTTGGAGGTAGATGGCCCAGTGTATAAGATTGGTCCGGATACTTCGAAGAAGGCGGAAGGAGATCTTGAGGACCGGTCTGTTGGGGATTCCCCGTCGGAGCCACCGCCGCTGCTGGCGCCGCCACTGTTGCTGCTGCTGCCGCAGCCGCAGCCTGTTGCCGGGCTAAGGCCGAAGTCGCCCCAGGAGCCTTGAAGCTAGTTTTCACCATGGATTCGCACCGAATGCTGAAGCTAGAGTTGGGAGGCTAAAGATTGGATGTGCAAAGGTGGTGAGAAAGGTATTCGAGAAGTGTCTGGGTCCTCTATTTATAGCCCAGGCCCACGATTTTTTACCGTTCACATTTGACGTTTCGCATTCTTGACCGTTACCATTTACGAAGTTAACGCACCGCGTAACTTCTGCTGGAATGAAAAAGCCAACGACTATTTCTTCTAAGTCTAAAAGGCTTTCTGGCTTTTTAAGTTAATTCTGAGATTGTTCTAATGTAACTTCCTTAGGAATCAATTCGAAGTTTTGAATCTTCATACATTTTGGAGGTTGATTAAATCCGTTAACCCATACGCATGATTATCTTTCTTGCGTATACTGCTCTCTTAACGTTACAGATCTAGCGGAGAAGCGTATTCGAGGGGCTACTGTTGGGGGAAAATACTTTATCGTTGGTGTCACTGATGCAACAAGACAAAGGCAGGTGATTTAGTCGAAGGTTTCCAGCATCTAACTCCGGTTATGTACTGGGACAAGTTTGAAGGATAGAAGCGAACTCTAGTTCGGAGTATATCTTCGAACATTGACTCTTCAGAGAGCTTCCTTGCCAGCTAAGATGGAAGGCTTATCTTCTTTCTCATTAGATTAGTCTTTTACCATTTTAAGCCCTATTAAGGGTACCGAATAGTTTCCACTATGTCGGTTGTAACAGAGGGGTAAAAGGATCTTTTCCTTAATGTTTTGGTCTATAAATACCCCCCGTTTTACTCTGTAATGAGGATCGAAGACTGAGTTATTCAATACATATCTTCGAACTGTTTTGAGCTATTATCCACCTTGGAGGCTTAAAATAGTTTACTTCACAAACACTTCGTTTGTTAGTTTCTAAGCTTCAGAAACCTGTTAGCGTAATCTTTTACGCCAACACACTCCTTGTCGACATGGAAAAATGATTGCCGCTTCGCACTCGCCAGTCACCACGGTGATGACTGAACAACCCGGAGAACTTCTCCACATGGACACTGTAGGTCCTTCTCGGTTTAGTTCTTTAGGCGGCAAGTGGTATGTGCTAGTTATTGTCGATGATTTCTCTCATTACTCTTGGGTCTTCTTTCTTGCCAGCAAGGATGAAGTGTTTTCACACTTTCAGAGCTTAGCTTTGAGACTGTTCACTGAACTCCCTAGTGCATTGAAATTCATTTGAAGTGATAATGGCACTGAGTTCAAGAACAGTCTCTTCTTTGACTTTTGCATGGAGCATGGCATAGAACATCAATTCTCTGCTCTGCGGGTTCCTCAATGGAACAGTGTTGTTGAGAGAAAGAACCGTACTTTGGTTGAGATGGCTAGGACGATGCTCGATGAGCACATGACTCCTAGAAAATTCTGGGCTGAGGCCATGAACACTGCTTGTTACATCTCAAACCGAATCTTCTTGCTTTCCATTTTAAACTTGACATCTTATGAGCTGTGTTTTGGGAGACAGCCCAAAGTTACTCATCTTCGAGTTTTTGGTTGTCGTTGCTTTATCCTAAAACGTGGAAATTTGGATAAATTTGAGTTGCGCTCTTCTGACGGGATCTTTCTAGGTTACACTACTCATGATCATTCTTATCGTGTTTACAATTTGGAGACTAACACTGTCATCGAGTCATGTGATGTGACTTTTGATGAATCAACCCCTCTGTTAGTTCCACTTTTGAACATACAAATGAACACGACATGGAGAAGACCATCTTCGAAGAAGAAGATCCCGGAGATTTCGAGGATGAACCCCTACTACCCTCGACATCGACCCCCGAAGCCGACCCCGCTTCGACCACTTCGGCACAAGGTCCTGAAGCAACTACCTCGACATCGGTCATCTTGGACCACTCCATCGCACAAGTTGAGGGGGAGACTGCATCCCGTCGAGAGGCTCCACATCATGTCCAAAGGTTGCATCCTCCAGAGCAGATCATTGGTGAGCTTGATCAAAAGGGTAACACGTTCTCATGCTCATTTCATTGATTCTGCTTTTGTTGCTTCTTTCAAGCCCTTAGATGTTAGTCATGCACTTTCTGATTCTAGTTGGATCAATGCCATGCATGAAGAACTTGAAAATTTTGAGAAAAACCAAGTTTGGACTTTAGTTGATCCTCCACCAAATGTTCATTTCATTGGAACTAAATGGATTTTCAAAAACAAACAAGGGGAGGATGGGACTGTAGTTAGAAACAAGGCTAGACTTGTAGCTCAGGGTTATTCTCAATTAGAAGGGATTGATTTTACTAAAAACTTTTGCACCTGTTGCACGTCTAGTGGCCATTAGGATTTTGCTTGCCTTTGCGACATCTCGAGGATTCAAACTCTATCAAATGGATGCCAAAAATGCATTTCTTAATGGCTTCATAGGCGAAGATGTCTATGTAAAACAACCCCCTGGTTTTGAAAACTCCCAATACCCGCATAAAGTCCTTAAACTTCATAAGGCTCTTTATGAACTCAAGCAGCCCTCTCGGGCATGGTATGATAGACTTAAGTCTTTTCTGCTTGAGCATGGGTATTTGATGGGATCTGTTGATAAAACCCTGTTCACTCTCAAGCATGGCAAAGATTTCCTCCTAGTCCAGATTTATGTAGATGATATCATCTTTGGTGGCTCTTCTCATGCTTTGGTTGCCGAGTTTGCAGATTCCATGAGCAGGGAGTTCGAGATGTCCATGATGGGCAAACTCACTTTTTTCTTTGGTTTGCAAATCAAGCAAAGCAAACAAGGTACATTCGTCCACCAGACGAAGTACACCAAGGACCTGCTCAAGAAGTTCGACATGGCTAATGCGAATCCCCTCGCTACTTCGATGGCTACTTCAATAGCATTGGATCCTGACGAGGATGGAGAAGCCATAGACCAGAAGGAGTTCCGAAGCATGAGTTTCTATGGTCACTTGTGTGCTGAAATTTTTTAATTTTACTTGAACTTAAATTTGGTTGTCAATGCACTCATCAAGGGGGAGATTAAGAAACCAAGGGTTGGTTTCGAAGTCTGTGATCAGTGATTGACAGATTTTATCCTTTGATTCGAAGAGGTACCTCCGAAAGGGTTCGGAGTTGGGTTCACCAAAGGGTTCGATTGCTGTGGCTGGTGCAGCGGAATGTGACTATTGGAGGGGTCCAACAGTACACGATTACTGGGTCATACTGAAGGTTTCGGTACTTTGGGTGGTACACTGGAGTGTGTGCCAGAGGTTGTTTACCTGGAGAGGTCTCTGAGGTACTAGATACACTTGTCTGTCTGTTTGTGGTGTGCAGGTGACTTTGGAGGCGACGGACGGTTCACAGCAAGTGAACCTAGGTCAAACGGGAGGCTTGATGCCAGGCGAGCAGGGAGCCTGGTCACGAAGGCTGTGAGGGGTCGAGGTCGGTCCTCGGGTCAAGGTGCACTAGGTGAAGGCAGAGAGTGCAGAGCATGGCTCTGGCTGAAGGTACCCCGAGACGAATTCCTCGGAGGCGAGGCACTTCGAAGGGTACTCCGAAAGGAGTGACTTCGAAGTATGGCGGTCAAAGTCCTTAGCAATGAGGCAAGGCATTTGAAGTGTGCTCTGGAGGGAGGCACTGGAAGGTTTATCCGATGGAGGTCTCAGAAGTCAAGGTGCATCAAAGGCATGGTCCGGGTGAGGTTCATCGAGGAGTGTTCTCGGAGAGAGACACTGCGACAAAGTGCTCATGGAATGCTTCATGCGAAGGCCTTGGATGAATGAGGGACTACGAAGGGTGTTACTCCGAAGGTGGGGCTTTAGAGTGTGGTTGTCTTGTACTTCGGCCATGCATGGCTTCGGTACATGGGCTGACAGAGTTCGAGCTGGGAGTAGCTGCGAAGCTGTGGTGGTCCACTCCGGAGGTGATGGCGCGAAGGCTCAAGGGCTTTGACGGCTTCGGCTCAAAACCGTCACTGTATTGGAGGCTGACTTCGGTGAAGCGAAGGCCGTTCACCGAAGCTACCGCACCCCTCGCGTTCGAAGGGGGGCTTCAGAAGAATCCAAGACTGCAAAGGCTGACCGTATCTGCTCTGCAAAAACTGATGTTGTCTCCTCTATGAAGCTGACAAAAGAAGCCTCCAAATAAAGTAGACTACCAAATGTACCTCCCTATTCTGATGAGACAAAACCAGTGTAAACCCTAGGGGTAAATTAGTCTATTCACAGGGATGAAAAATGCCTATAAATAGTAGAGGCTAGCTAGGCAACAGTAACACTTTTAGCAGCCATTTTAGAACTCCTGTGCTAGCCGCTACACCCTCTGTATTCATCCTGTGAGTTCATTTTGTGTTCCCTGTTCAAGCAATGAAACTTTGATTTTGTTTTTCATTTTCTACTTAAACTTGTATGCTGTTTCTGCACTGAGTGTTTTGAGTTTGCTGTGCACCACTTCTTCTTGTATTGAGTTTATTTCACTGGAGTGTGTTTGGAGAAGTGTGTGAGTGATCAGTGTGTGTGAAGTGTGTTTTTCAATGTGTGTTCGCTCTATGTAAACTAGAGGCTAGACCTCTCTGATTACTAGCGAAGCACTGTTCTTGGATTAAATCGAAGCCCATTTTCTTCCCTTGTCGAAGTCCTCTTTGCAGTGTGCACAGTGTGCGTCTAGACCTCCGAAGTACGAAGCCTAGTACCAGTTGCTAGTGTAGAGTATTTGGTCGAAGTCCTTAGAGGGAAGTCTGCTCTTGCGAAGGGTGAAGTGCGAAGTCTGCTCAAGGCACCTAGTGTCTGGAGCCTGCACTGACTTAGCAGAGTTGAGTTTTTGGTGTTGTGGGTGGAGCGAAGTCTTCTTGACTTTGAACTTTTGCTCCTTTCGAAGCCTGGTCTCGGAGCTGTGAAATACCTCCGAACCAGAACTCCAAAGTGTGTGTTCAAAGCCTGTTCCGCAGAAGACAAAATTAAAATAGAAGGCTATTTTTAGTCTGAAATTTTAAAAGCTCCCATTCACCCCACTCTGGTCGCCGTTTTCGGTCCAATAATGATACTCTCCTCCACTTTCATGCTAATATCGAGAACGTATCGCATTCACGATCGTCGTAACCTTTAAGGAAAAATCATTAATTTTTTCAGAATCATCCATGTACATACCATCAAACTCTTTCTTGGGGGTTTGCACTTGGGCTTTCTTAACACACTCTTCACCCATGTTCATCTCTTCGAGAGCATCCCATGCCTCCTTTAACATCTCCTTCTTGCATATGGCCATTATGGACCTATGACCCTCAACTAGGGACCAAAACATGTTGTAGTAGTTGTTGGTAGCAAAAAATGGCATTAATGGCTAGATTATAAAAATATCAATTTTTGGTGATTTAGGACGAAAATACACATGTCCAAGGTCTGTCCGAAGCCCTACAGGGCCGAAGCCCATCA
Source organism: Zizania palustris (assembly GCA_019279435.1). Lineage (NCBI taxonomy): Eukaryota > Viridiplantae > Streptophyta > Magnoliopsida > Poales > Poaceae > Zizania > Zizania palustris. The sequence goes on along the minus strand of JAAALK010000079.1, from coordinate 33,951,675 downwards.
GGCTATGGGCTCCGAAAGCCTCCAGCAAGCCCATGGGCTTCGGCCAGGAAGCCTTCGGAGGCCCACGCTGCCGAAGCTTCAGCTAGGAAGCCTTCGGAGGCCCACGCTGTCGAAGCTTCGGAAGCCCACGCTGTCAAAAGCTTCGGCCTAAGAGCAAGCCTCGACAGGCCTGGCCAAAGCCCACGCTGTCGAAGCTTCGGCCCAAGGAGCAAGCCTCAACGGGCCTGGCCGAAGCCCACACTACCGAAGCTTCAGCTCGATGAACGAGCCTCGATGGGCCTGGCCGAAGCGCACGCTACCGAAGCTTCGGCCCAAGGAGCGGGCCTCGGCGGGCCTGGCCGAAGCCCACCTCGGTAGAGATAGGGTTGGACGCGTTTCCAGCTTAATATTTATCTCTATCCGGCCGGATTAATAGTAGATTAGATTAGAGTTAACCCTCTATAAATAGAGAGGCCTAGCCGGCGTGGAGGCCCCCCCAACTCAAACCAATCCAAAGCCCGTGCTTTGATTGCATTTACTTTACCTTTATTTTCCTGTACCTCTTCGTGGGTTTGCCTGGAAGCCCTCCGTCCACCGCTACGGAACAGTGGTAAGCCTTGGTACTTCACCCGTGAAGTCCCCGTTAATCTACGTAACAGATTGCTATCGCCTTGTTACTTCGCCTGTGAAGTATCCGCTAATCTGCGTAATAGATTGCTACCTTCACCACCCGTACAACACCTCGCAAAATTCGGCCCTAAGGCCGAATTGGTACTTCGCATCATCTCTGTTGCAGGTTCGCACGGTGGGAGCCCCTTCGCCGGAGGTGTCCGGAGCTGAGAGATCGGTTCCAGAGGTCCCCAGGACACCCTTCGACCAGACCGCAGGCTTCGACAACATACTTCGTCATGACAGGCCTCACCACGAACATACTCCGCACGAAGATGGAGTTGCACCCACGCGTGGCCTTCGTGTCACTACTCTGTAATTCGCTGCATCGGAGATCGCACGTCGAACCCCGCTGTTCGGAGGTGATCACCATGCTCAGATCCGTTCGGAGTCTACCTTCGGCCGGATCAGTCCGAACACCGAAGCCCCTTCGGTGGAGCACTTCCCACCAGACGCCGAAGGTACCCTTCGGCGCACCCTTCGCAACAGACTTCGAACCAGGAGGACTCCAACTGGTTTGCTGGTTTTAACCTGTTTAAACTATTTCTTTTGGCTAATTGGATTATTTTGTGTAATCTGGTTGCTTGGCGACTCCACCCCCCTTATCACTATTAAGGGTAGTTGGAACACGGCGTCGGTGCTAGGTCACGCTTAGGCCCATCCCTAAGTATTTGTGCACTTTTGGATCGCCGGACTGACCCAAGTGTGGGGGCACGTTTCCATGTCAACACACTTTTTGGCGACTCCGCTGGGGAAGAGCTACGCCATCATGATGAGTACATCTACATCGGCCGCCGGTACATCTACTTCGACTACTACATCTACACCGCCGATGGACACAATAGGAGGCACGAATATCGACAACCGCAACATAATGTCACCTACACTTGAAGATATCCCCGCAGAAGACCGAGCAGAGATCGAGGCAAGGCTAAAGGCGCTCCAAGTCATGATGCTTGGAGGCTATATCAAGACATGCGCAGGCTTCGTCAAGCGTGACATCATCACCCCCAACCCCGCTCAGGTCCAGGTAACACCGGTATCGCCTCATTTATCTTCTTTAGAAATTGAGCAAAAAATAGCCGCATCAGTAGATCAGGCCGTTAGCGCTTCACTAGCCAACCGTTTAGATTCGGCAGTTAGCTCCCAAGTAGAGGCGACTCTTAGAAGGTTCGGCTTCACTGAGGCTGCTCCCCCAGTTCCTATAGCTAGTGCACCTCCGACAAACATGTCTTCAGCCTCATCACTTATGGCCGAGACCAATCATTATGCCTATGGACAAACTAATACTGCATACCACACAACGCCCGCGCCAATACCCGCGCTACCCGCACCACACACGCAGGCGCCTAGACATGAGCACGTTATACAAATAGCGCGTAGGGAGGAAGCCCATGGCCGACACGCCGATATCCCACCACGTGTCGCGCCCCCACATGAGAGGCGCATACAAACAAACTACCAAGATGTTTTAGATGAACGGACCCGCGCACTGTTTAGGGAGTGTGCCGGCTTCGTGCCCAAAGGACGGGTTAGGGTTTACCACAAACCATATCCTGATCATCTTGATACAGTACCCTACCCCCGTGTCTATAGGATCCATGAGTTCACTAAGTTCGATGGAGAGGGTAGCAGGACCACACTAGAGCATGTTAGTCAATTTTTGGCACAGTGTGGAGAGGTTAGCGGGGTAGATGCCTTAAAGGTTAGACTATTTTCCCTTTCGCTGTCCCGCCGAACTCCATCCACACGTGGGACGATTTAGAGCGGAAATTCCATGATTATTTCTACACGGGTGAAATGGAACTTAGGCTTTTGCATTTGACATCGGTTAAGCAAAAATCTAGTGAGAGCGCCTCTGAGTATATCAAGCGTTTCAGGGATACTAGAAACCGGTGCTTTAGTCTTAATATTTCAGAAAGGGACTTGGCAGAATTAGCTTTTAATGGGTTGTGTTCCGAACTTAAGGAGAGGTTAGATAACCAGAACTTTTTAGAAGTTAGCCAAGTCCTACAGCAGGCTCTGCTCCAAGAAAGCCGAGCTAAAGACAAGAAATTCATTAAGATGTTTAGCAAGCCTAGGGCCAAAATCCACATCATGAGGAGGAGTCAGAGGAGGAGGATTTAGCCGACATGTATGTGGCCGAATGGGTTACCAACACTAAAAACAAACCTATCACTTGCTCCGAACTACGACCACCCCCCATAAAGAATAGACTTAATGAGGTCAAGTACTCGTTTGATGTGACTAAATGTGATAAAATATTTGATTTCCTCTTAAAGAGTCAGCTTCTCAGGTTAAATAAGGGTCAAGTTATCCCACCTGCCGACGAGTTAAAGAGGCATCCATTCTGTAAGTGGCATGATTCACATTCTCATAATACTAATGATTGCAATGTTTTTCGACGACAGATACAATCGGCCATAGAAGAAGGACGATTGAAGATAGACCATGATCCAAAAATGAAGCTAGATAAAGATCTTTTTCCAGTCAACGCCGTCGACCTCGGCGAGAAGAAGGTGTTGATTCCGCCAGAACAGGCCGAGTCCGCTAAAGGAAAAGATGTGATTGTTGGAGAACCACGTACTCGCACACTCGTACCAAAGAATCCCGAGGTAGGAGTGTGGAAACAAAACATCAATACCCCTTCAGTTAAGGCTCACAAGAGGCCAAATGTGACATATAACATGCTGTTAAACAAACATCAAAAGAGGGCCAAAGAAGCAGGCTCGTGCGCTCAGCTAAGGCAGCCGAAGGGGCCAAGACCTTCGAAGGGTGCCTTCGGACCGAAGGTTGCGAACCCTCCTCACGAAGGCTTTGGGCCGAGGTATCCTGGTGCTCCGCCTGGTGGTTCTGAGCCACAATGGCCGAACCCCCCGTGCAACAACTTTGAACCCCAATGATCGGGTTCTCCGTACGACAACCTCGAACCCCAGTGGTCGGGTTCCCCATGCGACAGCTTCGGCCCCCAATGGACGAACCCCGCACCAGGGTGGACTTCTTTGATGGGAGGCTTCAGCCCGCACTGGCCAAACATACCTCCGGCCTAGCGGGATCCTTTGCTAGTGTGGTCGGAGACACCTTCGACTTGGCCGAACCCCCCTCCGGGTGACGAGTTCAGCTCGCAATGGCCAAGGCCACTAGAGCAGCCGATGCCCCCACCGTATGACTGGGCGGGGACCCCGTGGGCCCCGTATGTATCCGGATCAGGGTACCCTCCGCAGACTAACCCTATGCCTTGTTTTCCTCCGGAGTATTATGGATGGCAGGGGCAAACGGACGCAGTGGAGGGGGCATCGTCCACAAACTGTCTGTGGTACCTCCGAATCAGGCCCTACAGAGCGAAGCCGAAGGATGCGAGCACGTGGAGGCCGAAGTCAGGGAGTCCGAAGCCATAACTATCAGAGTTGGGTCTCGGGAAGTCCCAATCCCGAAGACTTTGTTGCTGAAGGCTAACAGAGGTAAGCCGCATGCTTCGGCCGGGCTCCGCGCTGAAGCCTGGCTCGATCGGCCGGACAAGGCCGATCCATTCGATGGGGTTCACAGCGAAGCCCCCTTCGAACACAGGGCACCCGAGGCCGAAGGGCACACTTCGGCCAGAATTAACAAGGGTCAAATAGTAGCTCCAGGCACCAAGCCGAAGCCATCTTGGGCTCCCCCGGGCATGTCCAAATCACAAAAGAGACGCCTACAAAGGCTACGGGCATAAGAGATACGCGAGAAGGTAGCTGAGGCCGAGCGCGATGCTATCTTCGAAGAGATCCGCCCTCGGCCAGCTGCCAAAGAGATATGGAGAGATAAGCCATTTGAGATGATCAACCCGACTCCTAGTCCGAGCGACGATGAAGACGACTTGCTTAACGATGATTACTTGCCTGTCTCTGAGGGGCCCGCACCTCAGGCGATGGTCATCAACATCGTCACATTACCCGCCGAGTTTGCACCACCACGGGACGAGGCCGAGGTCGCTCAGTTGAACCTCAGTCCGTGTAGTGCCATCTTCGAGACGCCCGAGGACTCAGCTCGCCATCTAAAGCCTCTCTATATCAGGGGTCACATTGATGGGAAGCCGATTTCCTGGATGCTCATCGATGGCGGCGCCACAGTTAATCTAATGCCTTTTTCATTGTTGAAGAAACTTGGCAGGGACGAAGATGACCTGAAGAAGACTAACTTGATGCTCAACGGCTTCAACGGCAAGAGCTCCGAAGCCAAGGGAGTACTCTCTATGGAGTTGACGGTGAGCAACAAGACGTTGCCAACAGCGTTCTTCGTCATCGACGTACAAGGTAATTATAGTGTGTTACTCGGACGCGACTGGATCCATGTGAACTGTTGCATCCCCTCTACCCTACACTAGTGCTTGGTACAGTGGGACGACGATGAGGTGGAGGTCATCGCCGTGGATACTTCGGCCCAAGTAGCTTTAGTCGATGTGTCGGTCGACGCCGTCCATAACAAAGTAGAGTGTCTATCTGGTAGAGACCTTTCGGACTATGACTTTGTTAGCATATCCGGAGGACGGTTTGTACCAGTGTCTGTAAAGCCAGATGGAGTAGCACGGCTATTTCTGTACTAGTAGTCATGTCTAGCAAGAATAATCTAGATTAGCTAAAGTCTCGAGTGGAGCAGTATCGGTCTAATAAAGACGGTATTGCCGAAGTCATCGAGGACTTTAGCGAAGTAGAAAAATTAGGGCAAGGTTTTGCGTCAGCCAATCCCTTGGAGGAAGTTGATATAGGCAATGGTAGCATTCCAAGGCCAACTTTTGTAAACCAACATTTACAGCCCGATGCAAAGGCTGAAGTAATAAAGTTACTTCGGTCGTATGTCGATTGTTTCGCATGGGAGTATAGCGAAATGCCAGGGCTAAGACACGAGATCGTTGAGCATTGGCTGCCCATCAAGCCCAGATTTAGTCCTTATAAACAGCCTCCCCGTCGCTTTAATTCGGCCCTCTATGACCGAGTTAAAGAAGAAGTGGAACGACTACTTAAGGCTGAATTTATTAGGCCATGCAGGTACGCGGAATGGGTTGCTAACATTGTGATGGGGGAGTGGTCCCGATCTTCCGCTAGGTAAAGGATAAACTTGGGTTGGTGGAGAATCTCGACGTTGGCGATCCAAGGCTCCGGTCCGGCGGATCAAAACCTTGTAATCGTTACACCACTGTCTCCGTTGGTTATCAACCACGCAGGACACAATTGACCTCGCCACGAAGGCTAATTCCTGCAAGCGAACCCAAGAACACAAGCAAGAACAGGAATGATACAAATCGAATGCCAAATCATAGACAAACGAAGATAAGGTGAGGTTTCACAAACGCCAATGCAGCAGCCAATCGGTCCGGTGCAAGAGGCGGGATCTAAACACAACAGTGTAGATGCAACAAAGCAAAACCTGCCCCTAGCGGCGGCTGGCGTGAGAATATATAGTGCGGCGGCCTGTGGAAGACGAACAGACACAGGTTGTGGGCTAGAAGACGTACAGACTCAGACTATGGGCCAACACGGCCCAGTTCTGTCATGCAGGACTGTTTTAAATACACAGGACGACTTGAGACTCCAAATGAGGTGAAACCAATGGCAAACGATCCGTCTTCTCCTCTGCTTTCCAAAAAGTCAAAGAACGCGCCAATCGGACTTCGTATGAGGAAGTTATGCCCATTTTGGTGCAGAGTGGTTAATGTAGTCCGAACCAGCGAATTCTTGACTTCAAATCATCCGTCCGACTCCGTCTTCAACTCCAATTATTCTATTCCATCTCCCATGTTCCTAAGCAACAAAATATCGCTAGTATTCAGTAGCATCCCGTCCAAACAAGTATTAACATAGTTGCTAAGGAAAGAATTAACCTCATGGTTCAAGCGACGGGCACGGGCGTGTGTGATTGGTCCTTGTAGTAGAATTGTAGGTGGAGGCTCCATGTGTGTATCATGTGAAGTGATGTCCTCATCATCCTCCCCCTCTTGAATTGGAGTCGTCCTCGACTCAAACTCATCATCATCTCCCAAATAGGGCTTTAAATCTGAAATGTTAAATGTGGGACTAACCCCAAAAGCTGCAGGCAACTCAAGCTTATATGCATTGTCATTTATCTTCTCAAGCACACGGAAAGGACCATCAGCACGGGGCATCAATTTAGACTTTCGTAAATCAGGAAAACGATCCTTGCGCAAGTGCAACCAAACAAGATCACCCGTTTCAAATGTTATCTCTTTTCTACCCTTCCTAACATAAGCACGATATTTCTCATTCATTTTCTCTATGTTTGCTTTAGTAGTTTCATGCATCTTAAGTAATAATTCAGCACGTGTAGTATCATCAAAATTCAATTTTTCAGATGGTGGTAATGGTAGCAAATCAATGGGAGCACGTGGATTAAAGCCATAGACCACTTGAAACGGACTTACCTTAGTAGTGGAGTGTACTGACCTATTATATGCAAACTCAATATGAGGTAGACACTCTTCCCAAAGCTTCAAGTTGGTATTCAAAACAGCCCTCAACATGGTGGACAATGTGCGGTTGATGACCTCCGTTTGTCCATCCGTTTGGGGGTGACAAGTAGTAGAAAACAGCAGCTTCGTCCCCAACTTATGCCACAACGTCCTCCAAAAATGACTTAAGAATTTGGCATCACGATCTGAAACGATGGTATTGGGAACTCCATGCAAGCGTACGACCTCTCTGAAAAACAAATCAGCAACATTTGTAGCATCGTCGCTCTTGTGACAAGGTATAAAATGCGCCATTTTAGAGAAACGATCTACCACCACAAAAATACTATCTCTCCCCCTCCTAGTTCTAGGTAATCCTAACACAAAATCCATAGAAATATCCTCCCAAGGTACACTAGGAACGGGCAGAGGCATATAAAGACCATGTGGGTTTAGACGGGACTTAACTTTATTGCAAGTAGTGCATCGTGCCACATAGCGCTCAACATCTCGTCTCATCCTAGGCCAATAGAAGTGTGTGGACAGCACATCTTCGGTTTTCTTTGATCCAAAATGACCCATCAAACCACCACCATGTGCTTCCTGCAATAACAACAAGCGAAGAGAGCTAGCCGGCACACATAAATTGTTAGCACGAAAAAGATATCCATTATTCAGCACATATTTGTTCCAAGCACGATTGTCTGTACAATTTGTAAAAGCATCTTTGAAGTCCAAATCAGTAGCATACATGCCCTTCAATGTTTCTAAACCAAAGATCTTATAATCAAGTTGAGAAAGCAATGTATAACGTCTAGATAAAGCATCGGCAATCACATTATCTTTCCCTTTCTTATGCTTAATGATATATGGAAAAGTCTCAATAAATTCTACCCATTTAGCATGTCGTTTATTCAGATTTGCTTGACTACGTATATGCTTCAATGCTTCATGATCCGAATGAATAATGAACTCCTTAGGAAAAAGGTAATGTTGCCAAGTTTCAAGCACACGCACTAAGGCATATAATTCCTTATCATAGGTAGAATAATTCAACTGTGGACCATGTAATTTTTCACTAAAATAGGCCACGGGTTTACCTCCTTGTAGCAGCACACCTCCTAATCCAAAACCACTAGCATCACATTCTAACTCAAAAGGCTTACTGAAGTCGGGTAGCTGAAGTAGAGGTGCATGTGTAAGACGATCTTTGAGTGTGGCAAAAGCTTGTTCATGTGCTGGCTCCCAAGTAAAAGTAACTCCCTTCTTGGTCAACTCATGCAAAGGACCGGCTATGGTGCTGAAATCTTTCACAAAACGCCGGTAGAAACCTGCAAGACCAAGAAAACTACGTACCTGTGTGATAGTTTGGGGTTGCGGCCAGCTGTTGATTGCTTCTACCTTCGCCGCGTCAACCTCAATACCCTGTGAAGTGACAACATATCCGAGAAACACAACTTGATCCGTGCAAAACGTGCACTTCTCAAGGTTACCAAACATTCTAGCCTCACGGAGGACAGAGAAAACATCACGTAGGTGTTCAACATGTTCAGTGAGAGACTTGCTATAAACCAAGATATCATCAAAGTATACGACCACAAAGCGTCCTATAAAGTGCCGTAGGACTTCATTCATCAAGCGCATGAAGGTACTAGGTGTATTAGTAAGTCCAAAAGGCATGACAAGCCACTCATATAATCCAAACTTTGTTTTAAAAGCAGCTTTCCATTCATCACCTAGTTTCATGCGAATTTGGTGGTAGCCACTACGGAGATCGATCTTAGTAAAGATAATGGCACCACTAAGCTCATCAAGCATGTCATCCAATCTAGGAATAGGGTGTCGATATCGAATGGTGATATTATTAATAGCACGACAATCAACACACATGCGCCAACTACCATCTTTCTTAGGTACCAAAAGAACGGGTACTGCACAAGGACTAAGGCTTTCACGAACGTACCCACGATCAAGAAGGTCCTGTACTTGGCGCTCAATTTCTTTTGTCTCCTCCGGATTGGTGCGGTACGCTGCACGATTAGGAAGAGACGCTCTCGGGACCAAATCAATTTGGTGCTCGATGCCGCGTATCGGTGGCAGCCCGGGTGGTATCTCAGCAGGAAAAACATCTTTAAACTCCTGCAAAAGGTCAGTGACTGCAACAGGAACAGAGCTAGGAATGTTCGCAAGTGAAAACAACACGTTTGTGCAAATCAAGCCATATAGCAAGGGGGTATCATCACAAATTTCAGCAAGGTCAGTTTTAGTTGCAAGCATGACACGCCCTTTCAGATTTATAACTTGTGATGAAGAAGGAGAAACAATTTTATCTTTCTGTTGCCTCAAAAGCGTCTTAGCTACTTGCTGATTTTCAGAAGGTTGTTTGCTCTTTTGTGCATCCCTAGCATGTTTTTCTTGTTCAAATTTTACAATTTCAGCAGGAGTCATAGGAAGCAATGTAACTTTCTTTCCTTTATACATAAATGTGTACGTATTGCTCCTACCATGGTGTGTAGCATCAGTATCATACTCCCAAGGTCTACCAAGTAACAGAGAACATGCTTGCATTGGTACTACATCAAAATCAGCAGCTCCGAAGTATGTACCAATGGAAAATTTGATGTGAGCAGTTTGTGTTACCTTGACCTTACCGCTATTGTTGAACCATTGCACATGTTAAGGGTGTGGATGCGCACGTGTGGGAAGTTGAAGCTTCGTTACCATGTCGTGGCTCACCAAATTGTTGCAACTACCGCTGTCGATGATGACACGTACACGACGGTTATTGACGCCGAAGAAGGTCTGAAACAGATTGTTCCGTTGTGCCCTGTCGTCCTGCTCCATGTGAGTGCTCAAGACGCGTTGTACAATAAGTGCTTCAAGGTCGGCAGAGGCATCCGGCGCCAAAACAGCATCATCGTCGAATGTATCATCATCTCCTGCAATGTTAGCAGCAAGTGCATATTCATCTTCAACATCACTAGCACTTACGTAACCACTGTCTTCTGTAGCAATATAGGCCCGCTGACTAGGGCAGTCTTTCATCACATGGCCAAATCCTTTGCATCTGTGACACTGGATCGCTGCAGAACGTGCAGTAGAGGCCGCCGAGGAGGTGGGCTTGGCTGGCGCCTTGGATGCTGCAGTCTTGGAACTCTCAACCTGGGCTGTAGATGTAGAAGGTGCTGATGTAGCCGCCGGTCGAGAAGGGGGTGGGGGTGGTCGTTGCTGCTGCCCACTTGAGCGTGAAGTAGCACCACCAATGTTGGTCCTCATGCTGCGTTGTGGTTGTTGACGACCCTGAACTTCTTTTTTTGCAAGCATAGCAAGGTGGAAAAGACGAGTGATAGTATTGTATTCTTTATAATCAATGATATCCTGAATTTCACGTCTTAAACCACCATAAAAACGGGCCATTTTATCCTCATTGTCCTCCTCAATTTTAGCACGCATGCAACCTATTTGCAACTCCTGATAATACTCCTCTACCGATTTATTTCCTTGGTTTAGGCGGTGCAATTTTTTTCTCAAATCACGTTTATATGAAGGAGGGACCCATCTACCACGCATTTGCCGATTTAACATATCCCAAGTTTGTGGTTCATTGCCAACCTGAACTATTTCAGTCCACCAAAGAAGAGCATATCCAGTGAAGTCACTAGTAGCTAAGCGCACGCGGTGGATAGCAGGAACCATGTGAGCATTAAATTTTTCTTCGACTGACATCTCCCAATCTAAATATGCATCTGGATCATAGGTGCCAGCAAAAGGAGGTACTGAAAATTTTACCTTGGAGTAGGGATCATCGTTCCTGCGGTTGTCATTGTTACCTCGTGGATGGCGGTTGCGGTGGCCACCCATACCTTGACGGTTGAACTGAAAACGATGATGTGCAGCCTCATCAGGTCCAATGCCATTGTTCCCAGCATAGGATAGGTCGTCTTCCTCTTCAATATGGTCGTCTTCCTCTTCAACATGGTCATTGTTGGCTCGTGCAGCAGGCAAGCGTGTTTCTAAGGCAGTCATCCGGTCTACTAGGTCAGCCATAGTACGTGCGAGACGTTCGATGGAATGTTGGGTCTGCCGCTGAGACTCTAGTAGAGCACGTCGTGAGACACATTCATTAAAATCAGATGGAGGGGTACCGCTGTTATCTGCCATGTTAGTGAAAGACAAAACAACAAAGAATAATCCTGATGGAAAACAGCTAGGTGTGGTGGTGGGTGTGGGGTGGAAGCAATCCGTCAAGCACCTTACCCACGCTTGCAAGTGTTCTTACCACGCCGCAGTGAGGTCACCGGCCTACAGGTGATGAACCAAGTGGAGGGTGGTGGCAATTGCAAGGAATGAACCTGTCCTGACCAAGAGAAAGGTGTAGCTTGGAAGGCAAAGTGAGTAGCAAGGATTAGCGATAATAATAACAGTTAAACCAAGTTCAATAAGTATTCCCTAGTACTCGTCAAAGTTGCTGGCCTTAGTGCTCCCAAGGTGAAAATTTAAGCAATAGAGGGAAACTATGTGTCCAAAACTCAAATGGAAGCAACACAGGCCAAATTCAGCTCTCTGCAGATCGGACAAGAGATCGGACAAGAGATCGGACAAGGGATTGGACAAGCAGAAACTGCCACTGCCTGCCTCTGATCGGACAAGAGATCGGACAAGAGTTCGGACAAGGGATTGGACAAGCAGAAACTGCCACTGCCTGCCACTGATCGGACAAGAGATCGGACAAGAGTTCGGACAAGAGTTCGGACAAGCAACTAACAGGACCGCTTCTCTTTTTTTTTTATTTTTTTTCTCCTTTTTTTTCACTCTATTTTTTTTTGAACAAGGATGACCAGAGATGCAACCACAAAAATTGGCACCTACAACTGAGGTGGGATGTGGCTCACAAAAATTCAACAAGTTCGCTGTCCGGCGAGCAAAAACTTTGACCAATTTTTTTCTTTATCTTCCTGATTTTTTGGCGACTTTGGTGAGGGCTAACCGGCGTACCCACCCAAATTGGGTCAGGAACACGCTCAAAAAATTTCAGATTTTTCTGCCAAACGAGCGAAAAGTTATGCCTGTTTTACTGAAGGGGGGTCACAAGAGTCGATGTGGAAAACAAAGTAGGGTTGCGGAAGGGGGGGGTTTTCGGTGGGGAATTATTTTCTGAGACACAAGAACAACTACTACTCAAACGACACAGAGGGATGACTAAACCAGCAACAAGACTCGACCAAGAACACGAACTCAACAAAGTTAAAACTGAAATTAAAATCGCAAGGCACAAAGGGGTTCTCGGTGGGGAATTTTTTTGGTGCGGTTTTCTGGATTCTGGGTAAAACAAAAGCAGATCGAGATTACCTAACGGGAAATCTGAGCTCTGATACCAACTGATGGGGGAGTGGTCCCGATCTTCCGCTAGGTAAAGGATAAACTTGGGTTGGTGGAGAATCTCGACGTTGGCGATCCAAGGCTCCGGTCCGGCGGATCAAAACCTTGCAATCGTTACACCACTGTCTCCGTTGGTTATCAACCACGCAGGACGCGATTGACCTCGCCACGAAAGCTAATTCCTGCAAGCGAACCCAAGAACACAAGCAAGAACAGGAAGGATACAAATCGAATGCCAAATCATAGACAAACGAAGATAAGGTGAGGTTTCACAAACGCCAATGCAGCAGCCAATCGGTCCGGTGCAAGAGGCGGGATCTAAACACAACAGTGTAGATGCAACAAAGCAAAACCTGCCCCTAGCGGCGGCTGGCGTGAGAATATATAGTGCGGCGGCCTGTGGAAGACGAACAGACACAGGCTGTGGGCTAGAAGACGTACAGACTCAGACTATGGGCCAACACGGCCCAGTTCTGTCACGCAGGACTGTTTTAAATACACAGGACGACTCGAGACTCCAAATGAGGTGAAACCAACGGCAAACGATCCGTCTTCTCCTCAGCTTTCCAAAAAGTCAAAGAACGCGCCAATCGGACTTCGTATGAGGAAGTTATGCCCATTTTGGTGCAGGGTGGTTAATGTAGTCCGAACCAGCGAATTCTTGACTTCAAATCATCCGTCCGACTCCGTCTTCAACTCCAATTCTTCTATTCCATCTCCCATGTTCCTAAGAAACAAAATATCGCTAGTATTCAGTAGCATCCCGTCCAAACAAGTATTAACATAGTTGCTAAGGAAAGAATTAACCTCATGGTTCAAGCGATGAGCACGGGCGCGTGTGATTGGTCCTTGTAGTTGAATTGTAGGTGGAGGCTCCATGTGTGTATCATGTGAAGTGATGTCCTCATCACATTGTGCCTGTAGAAAAGAAAGGGAGCGGCAAGATACGAGTATGCATTGATTTCAGGGATCTGAACAGAGCCACTCCAAAAGACGAGTATCCAATGCCGATAGCCAACATGTTGATCAACGATGCTTCAGGACACAAGGTACTAAGTTTTCTTGATGGGAATGTTGGTTACAATCAAATCTTTATGGCCAAAGAGGACATCTATAAGACTGCCTTTCGATGCCCTGGTTTTGTCGGTTTATTCGAATGGGTCATCATGACTTTTGGGTTGAAGAATGACGGCGCCACGTATCAGCGTGCTATGAACTTGATCTTTCATGACTTGTTAGGAGTCATGTTAGAAGTTTACATCGATGACGTTGTGGTCAAATCGGACGCTATGGGAAACCATTTAGCCGATTTGAAGGTTGCTTTCGATAGGATGCGGCAGTATGGGTTGAAAATGAATCCACTCAAGTGTGCTTTTGGCGTGTCGGTAGGTTAGTTCTTAGGTTTCATGATTCACGAGAGAGGTATAGAGATTGATCCTAAGAGACTTGAGAAGATTAGAAACGTTGCAGCGCCGGCATGCAAGAAAGATGTGCAGAAGTTGCTAGGCAAGTTGAACTATTTGCGTCGCTTTATATCCAACTTGTCCGGCAAGATTGATGCCTTTGTCCCCATACTCCGGCTAAAAATGAAGCCAAGTTCACTTGGGGGACGAGCCAACAAAATGCTTTTGAGAAGATCAAGGAATGCTTGTCATCACCGCCCGTGGTGAGAGCGCCCAAGGCCGGGATTCCGTTTCGGCTATACATCGCCACTGAAGATAGCGTGATTGGAGCCGTGCTAACCCAGGAGGTGGAGGGGAAGGAGTATATCATCACATTCTTGAGCCGCCGCCTGCTGGACGCCGAAACCAGGTACACGTTTGTGGAGCGATTATGTTTATCACTTTATTACGCGTGCACCAAGTTACGCCATTATCTTCTTCCCACCACATGTGTCATCGTTTTCCAAACCAATGTTATAAAGCACATGTTACAGAAACCGATTCTAAGTGGAAGAATCAGAAAATGGGCTTACACGTTAATTGAGTATGATTTGGCCTACGAGCCCCTAAGAGCGATGAAAGGCCAAGTCGTAGCAAACCTTATAGTTGATCATCACATAGATGCTAGCTGGAGTAATACTATTGCTCTAGTTGAAGTAGCGCCATGGAAGATCTATTTTGATGGTTCGGCTTGCAAGAATGGCCAGGGAATTGGAGTGGTCCTCATATCACCTAATGGTATGTGCTTTGAAACCTCAGCCCGACTAGAGTTTTCTTCCACTAATAACCAAGCCGGATATGAAGCTTTGTTGCTAGGTCTTGAACTATTAAAGTCTATAGGCGCTAAGCATGTCCACGCGTATGGTGATTCATTATTAGTAGTACAACAAGTAGCCAAGAATGCTCAATGTTTTAATGGCTTGCTGAATAGCTACTTGGACAAATGCCTAGACATAGTTGCTACTTTTGATGATTTCAAAATATCTCACGTGTCAAGAAAAGCCAATTCAATCGCTAATGATTTGGCTCAGCAAGCATCTGGCTACCAAGTCAGGAGAGGGAAATTTTCTGTGTTGAAAAAACCGATGTTTGGTCTCATTGCCGAAGCCAGTGATGCTGGGCAGGCGCACCCTTCGGGTCGAAGCCCTCACGTCGCCGAAGGCCACCGCATGCCAGAGCCCCTGGATCGAAGTGCTCCGCCCACCGAGGGGTCCGGCATGCCGAAGCCTATAGTCTGAAGTCTCTCAGATGGGGAAGGCTCTCTAGAGTCCGAACCCTTCGAAGGGCTTCGACCCAGCACACTCCGAGCGGCCACTTCGGCCGGGCTTCGGCAGGAGCTGGAATGGCTCGAGGGGCACCCCGAAGTTAGTGTTTTAGAAGTTCTTCCAGAAGGTGGACCAGCGAAGCCCTCTAAAATCTGTGAGGCGATTGGAGAATCCCAATCGTCCAGTATTTGAAAGACCCTAGCCGAAGGGTTGATCGGAAGGTTCGGCGACAAGCGTTCAAATTCGTGTTGGTAGACGACACATTGTATCACCGAACCATTGACGGAGTGCTACTGAAATGTTTAAACCATGAGCAGTACCAAGTGGCTACAAGAGAAGTACATGAGGGGCTTTGCGACACTCACCAGTCGGCCCAAAAGATGAGTTGGATGCTCAAAAGAGTGGGGTTTTATTGGCCGACTATGACTGAAGACTGCTTCAAGTACTACAGAGGGTGTGAGGCATGTCAGAAGTTTGGCAACATCCAGTTAGCTCCTACCTCATTACTAAATCCTATTGTCAAGCCATGGCCGTTTCGAGGTTGGGGTTTAGACTTCATCGGCCAGATCTACCCTTCTTCCTCAAAAGGGCATCGGTTCGTGTTAATGGCGACATATTACTTCACCAAATGGACCGAGGCTGTACCTCTCAAGAACATGACTCACAATGAGGTACGTGATTTTATTTTAAAGCACATCATACATAGATTCGGTATCCCTCAAACTCTTACTACGGATCAAGGTAGTGCATTTGTCTCTAAAGAAGTAAGGGACTTCGCTGAATACTATGGCATTAAGTTGATAAACTCTTCACCATACTATGCTCAGGCCAATGGTCAGGCCGAGTCTAGTAATAAAACCGTGATTAAGCTCATTAAGAAGAAAATTGAAGAGTTTCCTAAAAGGTGGCACGAAGTGCTTTCCGAGGCATTATGGGCTTGTAGGATTGCAAAGCACGGTGCCACCAAGGTCAGTCCATATGAGTTGATATATGGACAAGAGGACGTTCTGCCTGTGGAGGTAGATCTTGGCTCCTTGAGAGTGTTGAAGCAAGACGACTTATCGGTCAATGAATATAAAGCTCTTCTGAAGGATAATCTAGAGGAAGTGACCGATAAGAGACTAAGAGCTTTAGAAGCCATAGAGGTAGATAAGAAGAGAGTAGCTAGAGCCTACAATAAGAAGGTTAAACCAAAATCATTTCAAATAGGAGACTTGGTATGGAAGACGATTCTGCCTTTAGGCAAGAAAAGTCCCAAATTCGGCAAACGGTCACCTAGTTGGGAAGGTCCTTTTAAGATAGCCGAAATCGCTCCCAGCAACACATACGTGTTGGAATCCCTGCAGGGAGAGCGGTTTCGAAGGGCTTTGAATGGTAGGTACTTGAAAGGGTATTTCCTGAGTGTGTGTCAAACATCATAAAAGTGTCGAAAAGCCGATATGAACAGTATCGTCTCAAGCTCGTTGTGCTTTTAGTTCACTAGTTCACTAAAAGGCAGGGGGGCATGTGTTGGTAGCAAAAATGGCATTAATGGCTAGATTATCAAAATATCAATTTTTGGTGATTTAGGACAAAAATACACATGTCCAGGGTCAGTTCGAAGCCCTACAGGGCCGAAGCCCATCAGGCTATGGGCTCCGAAAGCCTCCAGCCAGCCCATGGGCTTCGGCCAGGAAGCCTTCGGAGGCCCATGCTGCCGAAGCTTCGGCCAGGATGCCTTCGGAGGCCCATGCTACCGAAGCTTCGAGGCCTTCGGAGGCCCACACTGCCGAAGCTTCGAAAGCCCACGCTATCGAAATCTTCGGCCCAAGAGCAAGCCTCGACGGGCCTGGCCGAACCCCACGCTGTCGAAGCTTTGACCCAAGGAGCAAGCCTCAACGGGCCTGACCAAAGCCATGCTACTGAAGCTTCGGCCCGAGTAATGAACCTCGATGGGCCTGACCGAAGCCCACGCTACCGAAGCTTCGGCCCAAGGAGCAGGCCTTGGCGGGCCTGGCCAAAGCCCACCTCGGCAGAGATAGGTGTTGGGGGAAAATACTTCATCCTCAGGGCTATTGCTGTGACAAGACAACTTAGGCCCATCACGCTTAGGCCCATACCTAAGTATCCATGCACTTTTGGATCGCCGGACTGACCCAAGTGTGGGGGCACGTTTCTGTGTCAATAGTAGTGTCAGTACAATCTGCTAGCCATAATAGCAATCTCTGATGGAAAAAACGGAAACCACTTTTTGGCTATAACAAATTATCAAATTTCACTTTAAACTACTTGCAAGTTAATTTGACAAGAAAACACCTTTGTCGGACTAGTAACTATTTCCATTCCAGAATATAAAACACCCATCAACGTTCGAGCACTCGAAACTCAAAAGCTAGGAACGCAAACGACAAGCCTTTTCATATCTACAGGAAGCTCATTGTTGTAGCAATTGTTTTAGCTACAAACAGGTTTCTGTAATGTGGGTAGTGTATAGAAGAGTGTGAACCTCAAGAGGGGTTCCTGAGTAGAGAGAGTTTTTATACTGGTTCAGGCCTCCTTAGAGGATAATAGCCCTACATCTAGTTCATATTTATTTTTGGGGTTGTCTCTCCTCTCTTACAAGGGTAGTGCCCTACTCTTATAGGCAAATATCAAAGGAAAAGTTCGTTTTACCCTCTACTTATAGGGCTCTGGCTACAGAGCTTCATAGGGGTAAAAAGGATAAAGTCTAAGCTAGTACAAGGAGCGGCCTCAACAGAACAGGTAAAAGTAATAATCTACTCTCATGGCGTCTCTCCCCCCGCCTCAGCTTCGCTCCTACCCTCCCGCCTCGTCCCCGCTGATGGTACCACCCTCGCCAATGTCCTCCATCGATCCTCCCTGGTCCTGTCCCCATGACTCCCCTCTTCGGGTCAGTACCTCTTCCTCTCTCCCGCTCTAGATCGCTCGTCCTCTTTCGGTTGCCTTTGGTTGGGTTCGATGGGTCCTCGCCTTGCCCTTGTCGAACTAGAACAAGATGGTGACCTCAAGGAGTTGGTTCCTTCCTGGGATTTCTCGAAAGGTTTGGACTTCCAACAGTCCATCCTAGCGAACTTCTCCTCCTCGGTTCACCACCCCTCCTCTTCTCCTGTTGGCTCTTTTCTCCTCCTGGTGGTGTTCCGCCGCTACACTTTCTGTCTCACGGAGGCTTTAGTCAGCCTCACATTGCATGCCTGCCTGCGTGGCTCCCCTGTCAGTTTCCATGTTTCCTACATTCAAGATAAGCATTTCAAATTCTCTGTTTTTCGAAGCTTGTTGGCCTTGCTATCTGCCGTCTTCGCAGGATCATCTCCGATCACTTCGACATCTACTTTCACCTCTGGCATGATGGTGGCGCAATTTGGCCGAAAGACTTCAAGCGATGGTTCGCTGAGGAGTGCGACAGTTGGATGCTTGTCCGTAGTTGTAAATTTCCTAAGGTTGTTCGTCATTCTCTGCCCACCAAGTCCGGCAAAAAAGTCTCCTTCAACGACAACATTACCCTTCTTTCAGGCCCCCCTTCGTCTTCCTCCAACCCTCCCGGTGCTCTTCGGGTCAGTTCCATCCTCTGTCCCCCCCTCTCCTTATTCTCCCCTATCGCCCTGCTGCGTGCGACCGGGCCAACGGTTACCCCCAGTTTGCCGGCCCTAGCCACCGTGCCGTTTTCAAATGGAACAGTTCGAAACCCTTGATCCTGGGTTGTTTTCCCTCCCCTCACGCCACTCCTGCTCCTGGCAACACCTAAAAGCAGCCCCTGCTCCCATGGCATTCCATTCCCTCGCACTCTCTACCAGGCCTGTAGGGCCCAATCCTACTAGACCATATATTCACTCGCCTCAAATCAGACCTATCGATTTGACGTCTCTGCCTCCCTGCGCTTGCTTCGGGGACGTTGGCTGTCGCGTGAAAGCTCAACTCACCGCCCTTCATTAATTGCCAGCGTTAGAAGGCTTCTTTACGTCCCAACCCTCTTTGTTCTATTTGCCTCCTTACCTCCCAATTCTCGTCCGCTTGCCAAGGGCTCCCGAAATCCCCACATTTTGCCTGGGCCTTTTCAAAAAACCGCACACTGGCACCCACCACCCCGTGCGTCATGGAAGTTGTAGAGACACCCCTTCTCCAACTACTCCTTCTCGTTCCCCTGCCATTGGTTGCCTCACACTGTCCCTCACCACTCTGTCTCTGACTCCCTCCTCGCCAACTCCGTCCATGGCTAACTTTCTAGCAAACCCCCTCCCCTTCATCCCCTACGACGATTCCCTACACGATGGTGGTGGCCCGCTTCACTGCCAACGCAACTTCATTGCTCTCTCTGGAGAGATCATCCGACGACATGAGACATTCACCATCACCGAGCATGATGGTCACCTCTCACAAGAAGATTGCCTCAACCTCCTCATCACCATCTGCCACCATCTAGGCATCGACCTCCGCCTACAAGTCAACCGCTACTGCCTACACCCCCAGGGGTAGGCCTCTACAAGCTGGGCACAACCTTCGAACGAGACTTGCTCGTTAACTCCGGCCCCATCTTTGTCCACGACCGTATGGTCCGCTTCATCTTGATTAAGCGATCAACTGCAAGCAGTCATCTTTTGCTAGGGTGGCCTAGGTAATGTTCTTGGGCTACCCCCTTGATTGCAAAACCCTAAGTTTCCTACAACAAATATGTGCTTCCTTCGGGCAGATCCTCTACTGGCATGAGGCGGACCCTAGTCTGGCTAGGGTTTTGGTCAAGGTCCTCTATGAATATGATCTCGACGTCCCTCTGAGCATCACGGTCAAGCACGACAACAAACAGGATGGGGCAGGTCGTTCTTGGACCTTCCCTGTCTATCTGCTCCGGTCTGATCTTACTGACTGTCGGCCTAGCGACGAGGACCCCCTGCCTCCAGACAATGGGAACCCACACCCGTACATGGGGCCGATCCTTCAAGGGGAGCTGGAGCGAGTGCGACAACGGGCTGACCAGCCGCTCTTCGGCCCCCTTGCCAACCATTGGCACCCCTCCTTCTAGAAACCCCATCAGGCTCCTAATCTGGACGATGTTGATGATGAACCTCAGATCAATGAAGATAATGATGATGACTTTCTAGTTGATGATGAGGCGGTCGTTGAATAAAACATTCCACAGGACAACATCGAAGCATCCAGAATCTCCTCTGAGTCCTCAATGGAAACCTATGTTGAGCAGCCTTCATCAACACCGACAACCCTCCTATCCCCTCGGATTACTGAACACACCAGTAGCTACCCAGCCCTGGGACATGCTCACCGGGCATCAACATTGCTCCACACAACAGTCCCTTGGCAGCCCCTACAATCCCCAGTCAGCTTCACAGAGACAGCAGACCAATCCAGTTTGTCTACTCCAGACGTCATGCAGGGGCTCCTCCGTAGCCCAATCATCCAGGTCTACCCCCAATCGAAGCCTACCACTCTCAGTCAAGGGGCTCAGACGCAGCCTCCACCTCAAGATCAAGGCCAAGGGTTTCAAATCCTCCGCCAATCCGAAGAGTGGCCCACCTCTCTCTACCCTTCCCACCATCAAGGAGTACATCAAAATGTCAAGGTCTAGCACCTCCTATCCCCCTTTCCATCCAGCAAATACAACATTCTGCCATTTTTATCTATGGCGTCAATGACTCTTTAGTTTCTAACTCTGTCCTTTGCGATAGCGACTCGGATGATCTGACTGCTGCTGCTGCCACTGGTGGTTCCTCCGCTCTACCTCCCGCTCCTAGAGACCACCAGACCGCTTCGACTAAGCGCCCAGATGACTCTACAAAACTACCGTGACCTTTCGCCCTCGAGTCCCCTTACCTTGCCCCTTAGCTTTTGTATGTCTCACTGGTCCTGTATTGCTACTTCCTCATTGCTCGACTATTGTAACCGTATGTTCAAAACTGCTTGCTCTGATTGGTCCAACGGGATTTGGTTAGACTTGCTATTTCCCAGGTTTACTTACTCTACTTCCACCTCTTTGCGTGTTATTTTCTTGGCTTGTCTCACTCCATTGATTGCGGTTGCAATCCTATTGTCCCGCCAATTTATCCACACTCAATCCTTGCTTACCAATGGGCACCACACACAATTGGAACATCATTAGCTGGAATGTTAGAGGGCTGAATTCTCCGTCCAAATGTCTTGCCATTTGCAGCCTCATCTCAACTTCTAGTGCAGACATCATCTGCCTTCAAGAAACCAAAATTAACTTTCTTGACCACTCTGTGGTCAGAAAATTCATCCATAAGTGGTTCGATTGTTTCCTCTTTTCTCCCTCCCAGGGCTCGGTTGGGGGCCTCTTCATTGGCTAGAACAATTCCTGGTTCTCTGGTGTTCTCCACTCCTCCTCCCACTTCCACTTTTTTGCTACCTTCACCTCCATTGTCGATGGCCGTTCGTGGATTCTCTCCAACATGTATGGCTGTTGACGGAATCTAGATCGTTCCACCTTGTATCCTGGTTACTTGACCTTGACATCTGTTAGAGCATCTGCGTTAGCTACAAACATATTTCTATAATAGGGGTGTAGACATGAACTTCAAGGGTTCTTAGAGAGAGAGGATTTTTATACTGGTTCAGGACTCCTTTGAGGATAATAACCTTATGCCCAGCTCATCCCTATAGGTCATGACCTAGATCACCTAGCAGAAGACATACCGGAAGCAGAAATTGACTTTACTACTCTTGGGCTCCTGCCAAATAAGGCCCCTAGACCTGATGGGTTTAACGGGCGTTTCTTTTAGACCTACTGGCCCGTTATTCGTCCAGATTTCATCAGATTAGGTATCCAATTCTCTCATCAAACGTTGCATCTACAACCCATTAATGGCTCCTACATCTCTCTCATCCCCAAAACTCAGAACCCTACTTCTGTGAAGGACTTTCAACCCATTTCCATCATGAACTACAATGTTAAGATTATCACAAAAATCCTTGCTAACAGATTACAGCCGGTTATTACCTCAGTCATTCACAAGAATCAATATGGGTTCATCAAAGGGCGTACTATTCAAGACTGCATTGCTTGGGCTCTAGAATTCACGCACATGTGCAAACACTCTAGACAAGAAACAGTGATCCTAAAGTTGGACTTTGAAAAAGCTTTTGATATAGTGGAGCATTCGACCATCCTTCTCATGTTGACACACCTGGGCTTCCCCCAAAAATGGATCCAGTGTGTTCACGCTATCCTCACCTCAGGTCACTCCTCTATCCTGCTTAATGGATCGCTAGGGAAATTCTTTCAGTGCAAATGAGGAGTGCGACAAGGTTACCCTCTTTCACTGCTTCTATTTGTCCTTGCAGCCAATCTAGGCTCCAAAGTGTCATCCGGCTGATATGGATTTCCCCATCTTCTAGTATGCGGACGACACTATCATATTTCTCTAAACATATCAGAAAAACATGTTCTTATTAAAAGGTCTCATAAACACCTTATCACAATCTACTAGTATAAAAGTTAATTTCAACAAATCCAGCATTATCCCCATTAACATTCAAGATACAAAGACCACCCTTTTGGCCCACACTTTCAGATGCCCGACCAGCTATCTCCCTTTTACATATCTTGGACTTCCAATGGGGACACTCAAGCCAACCTTCAGAGACTTCGGCACCCTTATGGATAAAATTGAGAAGCGCCTCTCATCAACCACCTGAAGGACATGCCCAAGAAAATTTTGTGTATCGAAAGTTCCGATAGGAAGTACCGGAAGTTCCTATTATTTTCTGGTCTTGATACAAAGAGCAAATGTTGCTTCGAAAGTTCCGATATGGTATCAGAAGTTCCAACGAGCCAGAAGTTCTGATTCAGAATTGGAGAATTTTTGTACTGATCAGAAGCTCCGAGGTGGGCGATAATAGATTGGATCTGTTGTGTGTCGTACTGTATCAGGAGACCTAAAATACCCTATCATAAGTTTCGATCTAGGATCAGAAGTTCCGACGTGGGCAAACAGATTGGATCTATTAAGGTTTTTAGGGTTTTGGGTTGAGCACGACTAGGGGTCTCTCAGCCCTATATAAGGATAGGAGGATGACGTCTTGGGGGCAAGCAATAAGCCTAGATTAGACCTAGCCACCAAAGAGTTCTCTCCTTCCCTTCTTGATCTCAATTCTTGAGGTCAAGGATCCCTGTCTCTCACGTGCGGTATTAGCACGCTACCGTGGGAGGTAATCTATCCTTGTACGTTTGGACTCCGTGGAGGCGTTTCTCCAATAGCGACACTCGTGAACGTCTACATGCGAATGACTACATCATCTTCATTGATCAGATCGGCGAAGGATGGCAAGGACGAAGCGAGGAGAGGCTTGACGCGCTGCTCCAACATCTTCTTCCGCTGCACCTAGCGCGTTGTGTGCTAGAAGGTACCGCTCTATGATCTCACATGCGCATGAGCCTGGGGCCATAGGGCGGAAATTTTGAATTTGCCGGCTAGCGTAGCTCCCTATTCCCCAATAGTGGTATCAGAGCCTACATGCATAGTATTTGATTTGGATCCCTCATGTATGGAGATACATGGTGGAAAAACATATTAGATGTTTTTCTGTCCGCGGCAGATCGGATGTTCCGATGTGATCGGAAGTTCTGATGGCGGATCGGAAGTTCCGATACTGATCACATGTTTCGATGTCGAATAATTATTCGATACAAAAGTCAATTGTTGCGATGCGGGATTCCGATATTAATCGGAAGTTCCAATAGATTGGAAGTTATGATGCTAGATCGGAAGTTCTGACCCGCGCAATTTTGAAAACCGAGCTTGCTGACCGGGTTTTCAGATCCAGAATCCAATCATTTGTAGATTGTGTTGACACGAAAAGGTGCTCCCGCACTTGGGTCAGTTCGACGTTCCAAAAGTGGGCGGAATCTTAGGGACAAGCCTAAGCGTTACACAACACCGACGTCGCGTTCCGACTACCCTTAGCCGTGGTAAGGGGGGTGGAGTCGCCAGGCAATCAGATCACACAAAATAATCCAATTAGTCGAAAGAAATATATTAAACAGAATAAAATAAGCAAACCGGTCGGAGCCTGTCTGCTTCGGAGTGTGATGCGAAGGGGGTCGTCGAAGTATACCTTCAGCGTCTGGTGCGAAGTGTCCCGCCGAAGGGTACCTTCGGCGTTCGGACTGATCTGGTCGAAGGTGAGCTCCGAACGGATATGGGCGCGATACTCACCTCCGAATGGTGGGGTTCGGCGTGAACTCTCCAATACGACAAGATACAGAATGGTGACTCGAGGGCCATGCGCTGGCGTGACTTTGTCTAGAGCAGAGTACGAGCATGGCGAAGCCTGTCATGATGAAGTGTGCTGGCGAATCGTGCAGTCGAAGAAGAATCTTTGGCGAAGGGTGTCCTGGCGACCTCCGAAACTGATCTCTCTGCTCCGCACACCTCCGACGAAGTAGCTCCAAACGTGGAAACCTGCAACAAAGAGGGTTCAAAGTACTAATTCAGCCAAGGACCGAATTCTGCTAAGTGTTGCACTAGTAGCGAAGGTAGCAATCTATTACGCAGATTAGCGGATACTTCACATGAGAAGTAACAAGGCGATAGAAATCTATTACGTAGATTAAAGAATACTTCACAAGCGAAGTAACAAGGATTACCACTATTCCGAAGTGGCCGGCGGAGGGCTTCCAGGCAAACCCACGAAGAAGTACAGAAAAGCAAAGGTAAATAAATGCGATCAAAGCTAGGGCTTTGTGTTTGATTTGTGTTGGGGGCTTCTCTAAGCTGGCCTCGTCTCTTTATTTATAGGGTCAAAACTTTTGATCTAATCTGCTATAATTCAGCTTGGATAGAGATAAAAACTTAGCCGGAATTGTATCCAACTCTGTCTCTGCCGAAGTGGGCTTCGGCCAAGCCCGTTGAGGCCTACTCCTCGGGCCAAAGCTTCGGTGGCGTGGTCCTCCGAAGGCTTCCTAGCCGAAGGCCATGGGCTGGCCAAAGGCTTTCGGAGCCCACAGCCCAATGGACCTTTGGCCCTGTAGGGCTTCGGCCTGACCCCGGACATGTGTATTTTTGGCCCAAATTACCAAAATTGATATTTTGACAATCCCAGCCATTGATTCCATTTTTTGCTATCAACACATGCCCCCTGCCTTTTAGTGAACTGAGTGAACTAAAAGCACAACGAGCTGAAGACGATACCATCCGTATCAGCTTTTTGACACTTTCATGATGTTTGCCACACACTTGGGAAATACCTTTTTAAGTACCTACCATTCAAAGCTCTTCAAAACCACTCTCCTTGTAGAGATTCCAACACATATGCATTGCTAGGAGTGATTTCGGCTATCTTAAAAGGGCCTTCCCAACTAGTTGACCATTTACCAAATTTTGGACTCTTCATGCCTAAGGGTAAAATCGTCTTCCAAATCAAATCTCCTACTTGAAACGATTTTGGTCTAACCTTCTTATCGTAGGCTTTAGCTGCTCTCCTCTTGTCTACCTCTATGGCTTCTAAAGCCCTTAGTCTCTTATCGGTCACTTCCTCTAGATTATCCTTCAAAAGAGTTTCATACTCATTGACCGATAAGCCATCTTGCCTTAACACTCTTAAGGAGCCAAGATCTACCTCTACAGGCAGAACGACTTCTTGTCCATATACCAACTCATATGGACTGACTTTGGTAGCACCGTGCTTTGCAATTCTACAAGCCCATAGTGCCTCGGAAAGCACTTCATGCCACCTTTTAGGAAACTCTTCAATTTTCTTCTTAATGAGCTTAATCACGATTTTATTACTAGACTTGGCTTGACCATTGGCCTGAGCATAGCAAGGTGAAGAGTTTCTCAACTTAATACCATAATATTCGGCGAAGTCCCTCACTTCTCCAGAAACAAATGAACTACCTTGATCCTTAGTAAGAGTTTGAGGAATACCAAATCTATGTATGATGTGCTTCAAGATAAAATCACATACCTCATTGTGAGTCATGTTCTTGAGAGGTATGGCCTCGATCCACTTAGTGAAGTAATCCATCGCCATCAACACGAAACGATGCCCTTTTGAGGAAGGAGGGTGAATCTGGCCGATGATGTCTAAACCCCATCCCCGAAACGACCATGACTTGACAATAGGGTTGAGTAATGAGGCAGGAGCTAGCTGAATATTGCCAAACTTCTGACATGCTTCACACCATCTATAATATTTAAAACAATCCTCAGTCATAGTTGGCCAATAAAACCCCGCTCTTTTGAGCATCCAACTCATTTTCTGGGCCGACTGATGAGTACCACAAAGTCCTTCATGAACTTCTCCCGTAGCCACTTGGGAATGTTCATGGTATAAACACTTTAATAGTACTCCATCAATGGTTCGGCGGTACAATGTGTTGTCTATCAACACGAATTTGAACGCTTGTCGCCGAACCTTCTGATCAACCCTTTGGTTAGGGTCTCACAAATACTAGACAATTGGGATTCTCCAATCGCCCTTATAGGCTTCAGAGGGTCTCGCTAGCTCACCTTCCGAAAAAATTTCTAAACTACTGACTTCGGGATGCCCCTCGAGCCATTCCTGCTCTTGCCAAAGCCTGGCTGGGCTGGCCATTTGGAGTGTGCTGGGCCAAGGCCCTCCGGAGGGTTCGGACTACCAGGAGCCCTCACCGTGCGGGAAGCTTCGGCCTACGGCCTCCGGCGTGCAGGGTCCCTTGGTTGGCAGAGTACTCTGGTCCAGGGACCCCAACGCGCAGTGTCCTTCGGCGGCCGAAGTGGTCCGACCCAGAGGGTGCGCTTGCCCACTGTTACCAGCTTCGGTAGTGAGACCAAGCATCGGCTTATCCAATACAGAAAATTTGCCTCTCCTGACTTGGTAACCAGATGCTTGCTGAGCCAAATCATTTGCAATCGAATTGGCCTCTCTTGACACATGAGAGATTTTGAAGTCATCAAAAACAGCAACTATGTCCAGACACTTATCAAAGTAACTATTCAGCAAGCCATTAAAGCATTGAGCATTTCTAGCTACTTGTTGCACTACTAACAAAGAATAACCGTATGCATGAACATGTCTAGTGGAAGGAAATAAAGCTTCATATTCAACATGGTTATTAGTGGAAGGAAATTCCAGACGGGCCGAAGTTTCAAAGTGCATTCCATTAGGTGATATGAGATCCACCCCAATACCTTGGCCACTCTTGCAAGCCGAACCATCAAAATAGAGTTTCCATGGCACTACCTCAACTAGAGCAACATTGTTACTCCAGCTGACATCTATGTGGTGATCAACTATAAAGTTGGCTACGATTTGGCCTTTCATAGCTCTCAGGGGTTCGTAGGCCAAATCGTATTCGGTCAACGCGTAAGCCCATTTTCAGATTCTTCCACTTAGAATTGGCTTCTATAACACGTGCTTTATAACATCAGTTTGGCAAACGACAACACATGTAGTGGGGAGAAGATAATGGCGTAATTTGGTGCATGCGTAGTAAAGTGATAAACACAAACGTTCCACAAACACGTACCTAGTTTCGGTGTCCAGTAGGCGGCAGTTCAAGAACGTGATGATGTACTCTTTTCCTTCTACCTCCTGGGTTAGCATGGCCCCAATCACACTATCTTCAACAGCGATGTATAGCTGAAATGGAATCCCAGCTTTGGGTGCTCTCACCACAGGCGGTGATGACAAGCACTCCTTGATTTTCTCAAAGGCACTTTGCTGGCTTGCCCCCTAGGTGAACTCGGCTTCGTTCTTTAGCCGGAGTATGGGGACAAAGGCATCAGTCTTACCGGACAAGTTGGATATAAAGTGACGCAAATAGTTCATCTTGCCTAACAGCTTCTGTACATCCCTTTTGCACGTCGGCGCTGCGATGTTTCAAATCTTCGCAAGCCTCTTAGGATCAATTTCTATGCCTCTCTCGTGAATCATGAAACCTAAGAACTTACCCACCGACACACCAAAAGCACACTTGAGTGGGTTCATTTTCAAACCATACTGTCGCATTCTATCAAAAGCCACCTTCAAATCAGCTAAATGGTTTCCCATAGCGTCCAATTTGACTACAACATCATCGATGTAAACTTCTAACATAACCCCTAGCAAGTCATGAAAGATTAAGTTCATAGCGCGCTGATACGTGGCTCCAGCATTCTTCAAACCAAAAGTCATGACGACCCACTCGAATAAACCAACAAAACTAGGGCATCGAAAGGCCGTCTTGTAGACGTCCTCTTTGGCCATAAAGATTTGATTATAACTAGCATTGCCATCAAGAAAACTTAGTACCTTGTGTCCTGCAGCGTCGTTGATTAGCATGTCGGCTATCGGCATTGGATACTCGTCTTTCGGAGTGGCTCTGTTCAGATCTCTGAAATCAATACATACCCGTATCTTGCTGCTCCCTTTCTTCTCTACGGGCACGATGTTAGCAACCCACTCTGCGTACCTGCATGGCCTAATAAATTCGGCCTTGAGTAGTCGCTCTACTTCTTCTTTAACTCGGTCATAGACGGCCGAGTTAAAGCGACGAGGGGGTTGCTTATAAGGCCTAAATCTAGACTTGATAGGTAGCCAATGCTCCACGAGCTTGCGGCTTAGTCCTGGCATCTCGCTATACTCCCATGTGAAACAATCGACATACGACCGAAGTAACTTTATTACTTCAGCCTTTTCATCAGGCTGTAAATGTTGGTTTACAAAAGTTGGCCTCGGGATGCTACCATTACCTATGTCAACTTCCTCCAAGGGATTAGCCGACGCAAAACCTTGTCCTAATTTCTCTACTTCGCTAAAGTCCCTGATGGCCTCGACAATACCGTCTTTACTAGACCGATATTGCTCCACACGAGACTATAGCCAATCTAGATTACTCTTGCTAGACATGACTATTAATACAAAAATAGTTGTGCTACTCTAGCCGGCTTTACAGACAATAGTACAAAACGTCCTCTGGATATGCTAACAAAATTGTAATCCGAAAGATCTCTAACTGACATACACTCTACTTTGTTATGGACGGTGTCAACCGATACATCGGCCAATGTTACTTGGGCCGAAGTATCCGCGGGAATGACCTCTACCTCATCGCTGTCCCACTATATTAGGCACTAGTGCAGAGTAGAAGGAATGCAGCAATTCACGTGAATCCAGTCGTGCCCGAGTAGCACTCTGTAGTTACCTTGTACATCGACGACGAAAAATGCTATTGGCAATGTCTTGTTGCCCACCGTCAACTCCATGGAGAGTACGCCCTTGGCCTCGAAGCTCTCGCCGTTGAAGCCGTTGAGCATCAAGTTGGTCTTCTTCAGGTCATCCTCGTCACTGCCAAGTTTCTTCAATAACGAGTAAGACATTAAGTTAACAGTGGCGCTGCCGTCGATGAGCATTCGGGAAATCGGCTTCCCATCGATGTGACCTCTAATGTAGAGAGGCTTCATATGGCGAGCCGAGTCCTTGGGCTTCTCGAAGATGGCATTGCGCGGGCCGAGGTTCAATTGAGCGACCTCGCCTTTGTCCTGCGGCAGGGCGAACTCGGCGGGCAGCATGACGATGTTGATGTCCATCGCCTAGGGTGCGGGCCCCTTGGAGATGGGCGAGTAATCGTCGTCGAGCATGTCATCGTCGTCGTCGCTCGAACTGGGAGCCAGGTTGGTTATCTCAACTGGCTTCACCCTCAATACCTATCTTGTACCTGGCCGAGGGCGGATTTCCTCGAAAATAGTGTCGCGCTCGTCCTCGGCTTTCTTCTCGCGTATATCCTGTGCTCATAGTCGTTGCAGACGTCTCTTCTGTGATTTGGACATGCCTGGAGGCGCCCAAGATGGTCGTGACTTGGTGCTAGGTGCTACTGTTCGGTTTCTATCAACTGTGGCCGAAGTGGTACTCTCTCCTTCGGCCTTGCGAACCCTGTTGTTGGCGTAAAAGATTACGCTAACAGGTTTCTGTAGAAAAGAAACTAACAAACGAAGTGTTTGTGAAGCAAACTGTTCTAAGCCTCCGAAAGGATAATAGCTTAGAATAGTTCGAAAGTGTGTATTGAATCACTTGTATTCGGTCCCTATTACAGGGTGAAATGGGGGGTATTTATAGGCCCAAACATTAAGGAAAAGACCTATTTACCCCTCTATTACAACCGACATTAAGGAAACTATTCGGTTTCCTTAATAGGGCTAAAATGGTAAAAGACTAATCTAATAGGATAGAAGATAAGTTTTCCATCTTAGCTGGCAGAAAAGATCCTGAAGGGCTTTGGTTCGAAGACATACTTCGAACCAGTGCCTGTCTTCGGGCTTCGAACGAGGTTTTGGACATCTTCGAAGATGGTCTTCGGACAATCTTCGAACTGGTTGGCTGTCTTCATGCTGCTTTGGCAATAACCCCGAAGATGAGATATTTTCCCCCAACAGTAGCCCCTCGAATACGCTTCTCCATTTGACCTGTAACGTTTAGGAGAGCAGTATACGCAAGAAAAGTATTCATGCGTAGGGGTTAACAGATTTATAACATCTCCGAACTATGTGGAGATAAATGCTTCGGATTGGTATTCGAAGGAATTACATTCGAAGTAACTTAGAAGTGTCTTTAGAAAGACTGAAGACTTTTTAGACTTAGAAAAAATAGCCGTTAACCTGTTTCTTCTAACAGAAGTTAAACAATCCGTTATTTTCGGAGGAAAATAACGGGCGAGAATGCGAAAGGGCAGAACCCAAACGGTAACAAACAGAACATTTAGGCTATAAATAAAGGGCTTAAAATTTACCCGATTACCTTTTCACCGCTTTCTCACAGTCAAAAGCTTTTCGAGCCCCTTGAGCCCTAGCCTTTGATTTCTTGAGCCCTAGCCTCCAGTTTCTCCAAAGCGATCCAGAGATTGCAATGGCGAAGACCAAGGGATCAGCGCCTCCTTCGGCCTTGGCTCGGCAACAAGCGGCCGCAGCGGCAGGATTGATGGCGACGCCTTCGATGCAGGCGGCAACATCCATGGCAGCAGGGGGGAGAAATCCCCAAATCCCCGATGATCAAGGTCTGTGCCCACCGTCGACTAAATACTTGGATCAGTCTTTTGAGTTGGGGCCTTCTACCTGCAAGAGAGAGTCTTTGGCAATCACAGCAGGGGGAAAGATTAGTAATGGAGTTATGATTCGGAAGCCGAGCAAAGAATCGATTCCATCACCAAGACCCGGAGAGGTTGTAGTATTCGAAGCTTTTTTCGAAGCAGGCTTAGGTCTCCCTGCTGTGGATTTCTTGGCCGAAGTACTTGACCTGTTTCATGTAACCCTCCCCCAACTATCTCCGAATGCAGTAGCTAGATTAGCTATCTTCGAGTGGGCGCTGAGAGCCGAAGGTTGTGAGGGGAGGGCAGAAATCTTCGCTGCACTTCATAGAGCGACTTGTCAGCCAAAGACCTTTGTAAGCTCCGGAGGTGAGAAAGTGGTGGTTGCCTTCGGAAGCATTAATTTTAGGCTTCGTGATGAATATGCTCTGCAATTCCCTGCTAAGGCCATCAATGCTAGATGGTACACCGATTGGGTCCTGAGGTGGTTTTATGCCGAAGTCGGAGCGAGCAGTCCTCTGGCTGGGCCCCTCAAAGAAATCCAATTCCGGAAGGAAGCCTTAGTGCAACCTGACGAAGGCCAGCTCGAAGCCCGTCTGAACCTGCTTGAAAAAGTTAGCCGAAGGCTCAGTATGCGAGACTTGGCTGAAGAATTCATCG
Source organism: Zizania palustris (assembly GCA_019279435.1). Classification (NCBI taxonomy): domain Eukaryota; kingdom Viridiplantae; phylum Streptophyta; class Magnoliopsida; order Poales; family Poaceae; genus Zizania; species Zizania palustris. The sequence continues at coordinate 33,919,836 of JAAALK010000079.1, read as the reverse complement.
GTCTTCAAATTCCTCCACCGATGGCCAACTGGCCTATCATCTTCGAAGATGACTCCGAAGGCGGTCTTCGCAAAATCAATTATACTTCGAGCCCTGCAGGTAACTTCGAAACGAACATACATTGTACATATTTACTTCGAAGAAAGACTAACTCGAGTTATTTTTTAGCTTCTTCAGCCCCTATTACTTCAGAGCAAATCGTAAGGGCTTCGGAGAAGATTCTGGGTGCTCCAACTCCGTCGGAAAAAGAATGGCGAATCAAATTAGTCGGAAGTTGGGAGCGATTTAACAGAGTATGGGGAATGCTGGAGTTAACTCCACCCCCTCTGATGGATTTGGTGCCTCAGGAGAAAGGCCCCAAGAAAAGAGTAGCTGAAGCCGGAGCTTCAAGTTCAGCGAAAACTCCGGTGAAGAAGGTGGCTCGGAAGCCAAAGAATCTCGCACCTTCGGATCCTGCTCCTTCAAGCTCAAGAACCTCAATCTCTGGTTCTAAAGAAGACGAAGGTACATTATTAGTAAAATTGATTGATGAAGATGCAGCTCAACGAAGTATTCACATTGAAGATACTGCAGGTATACCGGAGCCCCAAACCAACATCGAAGAAGTAAGAGGTCCGGATACCCAAGATGAACAAATCGAAGCCCCTATGGGTGGAGATGAAGCCGAAGTTCCTGCAACTTCGGTTGTAGAGGAAAGGGCTGATCACGGAGATGCTCCGACAGCGGAGAATCTAACTGCGGAGTCAGATGATGACTTCACTTTTGATCCTCCGATCAGTCCAGTACTCGATCTCCCGGAGAATGTTGAAGGTAAATTTTTGCATAATTCTTATCAATTTCTGCAAAATTATACAATGTATAATATTTCTGTTATTGCAGAGCCTCCTGTTGTCGAAGTACCCCTCGAAGATACAATTCAAAGGCCTTCGACAACTTCGGAGCCACAGCCGGAGGTTACTCTACAAGGGCCTGGAAGAGGTAAAAGGCACATAGAGCCTCCTCTTACTCAAGGATCGACTTCATCTGAGTCAACAGATGAAAGTGAATCAACTGAGGGGGGACCATCTTCAGAAGTTCCAAGGGCCTCGGAAGAACTCTCCGGACCTTCGCTAAGCAGAGCTGATCAGAAGGCTTCAGTAATGCTTCCTCTCATAACTCCTTTTTTGGAGGAGAAAACCGGACTTGGGACTTTCGTTAAACCTTTGGGTCAAGCCAGTCGCAAAGTCGGGGAAACAGAACTGGTAGCCCTTTTAAGCAGGGCGAAGGGCTCGGAGCTTAACCTTGCTGTAGAAAGAGCAGCTTATCAGGTATAAAGCATCTTCGAACCAAATAGCAAATTATATATGAATAATTTCTTATTTCAGTTTTTCTTTTTTCTTAGCAAGCAGTCTTAGCCCGCGCTGCGGCTTTATCGAGCGAAAATGAAATTGCTCAACTTCGGGAAGAGAATGAAGCTCTTCAAAGAAATTTTAACTTCTCCGAAGGTCGAGTAGCTCAGATGGATAACGTAATACTAGCAGAGCGAAGGGCTAGGCAAAGTTTGGAGGCTGCGAAGAAAGAACTCGAAGCGGAAAGAATTGTGCTTCGAGCAGAGGTTGAGAGACTGCGGACGGAGGATGCTGCTAAGGGGTCCGAACTTGTAAGGCTACAAGAAGAGGCTGGCCAACTCCGGACTCAAAAGAATGCTTTGACTACGGAGAACGCTAGAATCTCCGGAGTTTTAGCAGAAACGACTTCGGCCAAGGATGCGCTTATTGAGGAAAGGCTTAAGTCTGAGAAGGTGGCTTCGGAGGTCATCGAGCAGATGTTAGGTGTCTTGGAGTACTTCGGTACTACTGGATCACTACCTTCGGATGACAATGTGACTCTGCTGCGCCGGTTAAAGAGGATCCAAGGAGCAGCGAGGCAAATGAAGACGGCAGGCATGCGTTATGGAGAACTCTCCGGACAAGTGTCTGCCCTTGGATTACTTCGTTACTATGAGGATTTGGGCCGAACAATTACTCCGAGCGCAGAGGGCTCCATCATCTTCGACGACGCAAGACTTTTGACTCCTTCTGAAGGCGTGGCTGCCGCCTGGCGAGCCTTTCAAACTTCATGGAGAGCCGAAGATCGATCTGCGATCAAGGCTTGGATTGATGAAGGCCAATGCCAGAAGCAAGTTCGGAGCCAAGCTTCGAGCAGTCAACCTCCTTCGAACCCGCAGGTTTAGGAATATTTTAGGATTTCTAATCATGTAAAGCTTTATGCTTGTAAACATTTATCAATGAAAGTCTTGTTTATCATATTTTTAGGCTTTGCCTCTTATGGAAGATATCGAAGTGTTAGAGCTTAACAGCGAACTTCGCTCACTGTGGAACACCTTCGAACTTCTAAAGAGTTATAAGCGTCCTCGATTTCTTATTCCTCGAAATGACTCCGGCGTTATTGCGCCCGAAGTAATCAAAGACGTATTGTCTTATATTAAAGAGGAGGATAAAAAGATTGACGCAAACACCTCGTCTTCTGAAGACACTAATTGGTCCGAAGACGAAGGTGAAGCCCAAAATAAAAGATCTGAAGATCTTAGAAGCTGGGAAAGAAGCCCCGAGCGGCTTCGAACTTGGGCCGAGCTTCAACAAGAGCAGAAGGATTTTAGAGCTTCGAAGGGAAGGAAGAGAGTTAAACGTAAAGTTCTTAGAACTTCCGATGTTGGAACTAGTCGTTCCACCCCTAGCTCTCGGGACCGAAGAGGTCTCCGATTCCTTCTTGGTACAGATACCAATTTTTCATAATGTAATCTGTAAATACATTTATTTCAATAATGAATGCCGATTTAAAATTGTCTCCATATTTACTAGCCCCTCTTTGGGTATAAGCAACTTCGAACTGTATTCAAAGATGGTTATGCGCAAAGAAAAAACTTTGGAGTACAATTTTTTGGGGGTTCGGAGCCCCTCTGTCATTTAAAGATCTTTTGAAATGTTATGAAATGCCTTCGACTTTTTGTAGTCAGAAGAATGGTAACTTGGTACCTTTGTTTAATGAAAGAAATCAATTGAGATAACTTTCAGGACACTTTAATGTCTTAAGAAATTTATCGCTTTGGACTTATATGAACAGACATTCGAAGCTCATGGCTCAAATGCTGTTTTGCTTTAGCCACCTTCGGCTATTTGTGCAGAAGTCTACCAGCCAATGGCTTGGACTTCGCAGAATTTGGCCACCTTCGGCTCTTTTTACGGATGTCTACCAGCCAATGGCTTGGACTCCGTATGATTGTAGCCACCTTCGGCTATTTTTGCAGAAGTCTACCAGCCAATGGCTTGGACTTCGCAGAATTTGGCCACCTTCGGCTCTTTTTGCAGAAGTCTACCAGCCAATGGCTTGGACTTCGCAGAATTTGGCCACCTTCGGCTCTTTTTACGGATGTCTGCAAGCTGCAGCTTGGACTCCGCAGATTTTGGCCACCTTCGGCTCTTTTTACGGAAGTCTACCAGCCAATGGCTTGGACTCCGTAGAATGTGGTATTGGCTCTTTTACGGATGCCTACAAGCTATCAACTTGGGCTCCGGATGGATTTCAGCGACCACACCGGAGGCTTCGACTTTATGGGTACGAAGTCCGGAAATACAGCCCAGCTTAATGACACTTCCCTCTCAGTCGACCCCACGGTTCCAGCGCGTCTGCTCGGGAAGCTGGGAGTGTATGAGGGGAAGGCCCCTATCAGGGTGTATGCTTTATTAATTTAGAGGTGATTACAAGCGAATTACAAGTGAATTACAAGGAGCCCTTATGCGAAGTATCGCTTTAGGTGCTCCGCATGCCAAGTATGTGCTAACTCTTCACCTTCTAAATTAGCTAATTTAAATGAACCAGGGCGCCCTGAGCGGACAATTAGATATGGACCTTCCCATTTATTGCCTAACTTCCTTGGTGCTATAATGCTTCATAGAACCAAATGACCCGGCCTTAACTCGCTGAGTTTAACCTTCGGGTCATACCAAGTCTTCGTCTGCTGGTGATACTTTGATAAATTAGCTACAGCTCGAAGTCTTGTTTCTTCTGACAAATCTAACGAAGCTTGTCTCTCTTCTTCGATGTCTGGTTCGGTGCTGCGAAATGATCCCCCTTTGAGCTCCGTTGGAGTCATAGCTTCATCTCCGAATAGCAGTCTGAACGGAGTAAAACCTGTGGACCTTGTTTGCGTAGTCCGAATGGACCACAGAATCTTCGGAAGCTCTTCGGTCCACAGTCCCTTTGATAACTCTACTATTCTTTGATTTAGCCCTGATAAATATTTCCATTGGCTCGCTCTACGGCTCCATTCGACTGAGGATGTCTCACTGCAGCAAAACATAGTTGAATGCCTAGGTCTTCGCAAAACTTCCTGAAGGGTTCTGCGTCGAACTGTGTTCCATTATCAACTGTGAGATATCTAGGTACTCCGAACCGGCAAATAATGTTCTTCCAGAAGAATTTCTGTACATTGTTCGAAGTGATAGCTGTTAAGGGTTCTGCTTCTACCCACTTAGAAAAATATTCAATGGCTACCACTGCGAACTTCAGATTTCCCTTTGCTAACGGAAAGGGACCAATTAGATCCATACCCCATCTGGCCATAGGCCACACCAGAGCAATGACTTGAAGAGCTGTTGGTGGGCGATGACTCCGTCGACCCATCCACTGGCATCCTTGACAAGTGCGGACCTAGCTCTCCGCATCAGCTGTTATTGTGGGCCAATAAAGCCCCTGGCGAAGTGTTTTTCCTGCCAGAGCTCTAGGGGCTAAATGGCTTCCACAAAGGCCTTCGTGAATTTCTCGAAGAATTTCTTGGCCTTCAGCTTGAGATATACATCGGAGTAGAGGGGAACATACTCCGGCCTTGTATAATATACCGTTGATTAACTGATAGTTTCTTGCTCTGAGCTTTAATCTTGACAATTGTGGTTCTTCGGGCAAATTTGTTCCTCCTTGCAGGAGTTCTATGATCGAATCTTTCCAATCTGCACTAGGAATGCAAAGAATCTCCGCAGAGGCAATTTGTGGCACCGAAGGTACATTGAGCTCCTCATAGAAAGCTTCGTCAGGTACATCCACAGCTCCGGCTGCAGCCTTCGCTAAAATGTCCGCTTGCACGTTTTCAGCTCTTGGTATACTCCGAATGGAAATACCCTTGAAGTGTGCTTCGATCTTGCGGATTTCTTCTAAGTACTTTGCAAGTTGCGGATGTCGGACTTGAAAACTTTTGTCTACGTGCCCTGCTACTATCTGAGAGTCTGTTTTTATAATTATTCTTGTAGCCCCTAGAGCACGTGCTTTCCGGAGTCCCAATAAAATCCCTTCGTACTCCGCTATATTATTGGTAGACTTAAAGTTGAGTCTTGCGGAGTACATTGCTCTTTGCCCTGATGGTGAAATTAATACTGCCCCAATGCCTGTTCCGGATGCTTGGAAAGCTCCATCGGAGTAAATAATCCAAACTCCGTCATCTGATTTCTCTGGAGTCAACTTCGCAGGTGGAGTCCACTCTGCTACGAAGTCTGCTAGGACTTGGGATTTGATAGCTGTCCTTGCCAGGAAAGATATGCTGAAGGGTGCTAGCTCTACTGCCCACTTTCCAATCCTTCCAGTGGAATCTTTGCTTCGGAGCATATCTCCTAAAGGATACGAAGTTGGTACAATTATATTATGAGCCAAAAAATAATGTCTTAGCTTCCTCGAAGCCATTATCAGAGCATAAACGAACTTCTCAAGTTCGGAGTATCTTGTCTTCGCTCCTGACAATGCTTCGGATACAAAATAGACAGGATTTTGGACCAACTTCCCATTGATATCCGCTTCTCTGACAAGGACTGCGCTGACAGCTGAACCTGTAGCTGCAAGATACAGGAGTAGGGTTTCGTCCGCAATAGGCACCGTGAGTGTAGCAAGATTGCTGAGATAATCTTTAATATCTTCGAAGCTTTTCTGACACTCCGGTGTCCATGCAAAATCTTCGGACCCTTTCAAAGCTTTAAATATTGGCAAGCTCCTCTCCGCAGACCTTGATAAAAACCTGCTAAGTGCGGCCAGACGTCCAGTAAGCTTTTGCACTTGCTTCAAATTCTCCGGAGGAGCCATCTTCTGCAACGCAGTTATTTGAGTAGGGCTAGCTTCAATTCCCCTGCTTGAAACTAAGTACCCTAACAACTTTCCAGCCTTAGCTCCGAATATACATTTTTCGGGGTTAAGACGGATCCCACATGCCCGAAGGCTATTGAATGTTTCTGCTAAGTCTAGGCTATGTTGGTGCTTTAGAGCACTCTTTATTACAATATCATCCATATAGGCCTCCACATTGCGACCTAGTTGATGACCTAGAGCTTTAGCAACTAATCTTGAAAAAGTAGCCCCGGCATTTCTTAGGCCGAAGGGCATTCTTACATAGCAGAAGACTCCCGAAGGAGTTACAAAGCTTGTTTTGATTTCATCTTCGCGCTTCAACCATATTTGATGATAACCAGAATACGCGTCAAGGAAGCTTAGTAACTCCGAACCTGCAGTGGAGTCAACTAGTTGATCAATTCGGGGCATGGGGTAGGGGTCACGTGGGCACGCTTTATTCAAAGATGTGAAATCAATGCACATGCGCCACTTTCCGGAAGACTTTTTCCTGACGAAGACTGGGTTGGCTAACCATTCTGTGTGGGCCACTTCTCTGATAATCCCAGCCTTCAACAGTTTTTCAACTTCGTCCTTAGCTAGAGCAGCTCTATCTGCGGACATCTTCCGGAGCCCTTGTCGAACAGGCCGGGCCTTCGGGTTTACAAGCAAACTGTGCTCAATAATATCCCGATCGACTCCGGTGATATCTTCGTCAGACCAAGCGAAGACATCCAAATTTTCTTCCACGACTTTTTCCAAGGAGGTTGCAACTTCGGGAGGTAACTCTTTACCAAATTGAAAAGTGTATTCTTTACCATCTTTGACAATGATCTTCGTTGCAATCTCTCCTTCGGGGCTTGGTCTTGGAAACGACTTCTTTGAAGCTTCGGAGGAGGCTGAAAAAATTTCTTCATTATTTTGAACACTGTTTACTTGCCTCGGATCAAGAGGAGGACCGTGACCATATTCTGCCCTCCGAGCCATGGCTTGATCTCCGAAGATTGTCAGGACTCCTGCTTGTGTGGGCATCTTCATGCACAAGTAGTTGTGATGCGCCACAGCTCCGAACTGATTCAACATGCCCCGTCCGAAGATGACATTATAAGCATACGGGGCATCTACCACATCAAAGATAACTTCTTCAGTTCAGGCTAGTAAACCTTCTCCGAAGGTTACTTCCAGGCCTATCTGGCCAAGTGCATCAAGCGGAGGTCCTGCGAAGCCTTGCAGAGGACGAGCCGCTGGGAGGAGATGCTTCCGGGAAATGCATAACTGATCGAAGGCTTGTACAAAGATGATATCTGCCGAGCTACCTCCGTCAATTAGCACCCTTCGGACTTCAGTCCCTGCAATATCAGCAGTAATAACCAGTGGATCTGCATGCGGGAACTTAATACCAGCTGCATCCTCCGCAGAGAAAGATATTGGAACATGAGACCACTCCGGCATTGCAGCTGCAGATGATGAAGTCCCAATATGGCCTACTTCCCGAACGTACTCTCTTCGCTGTCTCTTGGACATGCTTCCGAGGGTACCTCCTCCGGAGATAGGGAGAACTACTCTCTTTCCTCTATCTTGCCCTTCCTCTTGCTTCGGAGGTGGCATAACATTGGCCACCGGAGGGTGCCTTGCAGCATCAAAATTTTCTATCCGCGCCACAGCCTGGACCGGGTCTGGGCGCGCTGCTGCTGGACTTCGGTCGGTACTACCTCGACCCGAAGTTCTTTCCAAGTATTCTCCCCTTAGGGTAAGGATAGCCTTGCAAGTGTCAGTTGCATGGCTTCGATTCTCTCCATGAATACAGCAAAAAAGGGTCTGGCCCTTTCCAGCCGTTTTCCCTGGCGGCCTCCAGCCGCTGGACTTGTTCCCCGCAGACTGTGGAGCTCTTGGTGCAAACTTCTGTGGGGGTGCAATGTTCAAAACTTCAGAGCGAGGGTGCTTTTGCCCTCTTCTTCGATCATGTTGCACTTCAAAGACTGGTTCTTGCGGCTGTGCCGAAGTCTTCACCTCTGCTTTAACTTCTTGCAATACTGTCGAAGTAGCAGCAGACCTCCGAAGCCAACCCTCTTCTGACCTCGCATACTCCTCGAAGTATGACATCAGTTGTGATACTGTGGTGATGCTCTTCCGATGTAGTTTATCTAGAAGGCCTTTATGACTGACGCCTTCCCGAGCCGCATCAACCACTGAGGATGTGGACAGCCCCCGAATTTGCGACTTCGTGTGAGCGAAGCGCTTAAAGTACTGCCTCAATGTTTCTCCGGGGAGCTGTTTCACTTGGAAAAGGCTTCCTGTTGACATGGGGGGCACGAAGGTGCCCTGAAAGTTACTTATAAACTTCCTCTTCAACTGTGACCACGAATTGATTGATCCTGGCTTTAAAGACCAGAACCATCTCAACGCCACTCCTTGAAGAGCTAACGGGAAGCACTTCGCCATAGTCTCTCTGTCTCCGCCGCTAGCCTCAATCGCTAGGGCATAAGAACGTGCGAACTCACTGGGATCTTCGTCTCCGGCATACTTGCAGAGCTTCGAGGTTTTGAACTTTGGATCAAAGAGAACCTTCTGCAGCTCAGGATGCAACGGAGATTCATTGTCGTAAGAGGCGTTCTCCGGGGCTTCGGGATAACCAAGATCGTCGTCTTCGGGCACTTCGGGGATAGCTGGGGTGGCTTGAGAGCGAAGCCTGTTCGCAGCCTCTTGCCGCCACCTCGCTACCTCAGCTTGAAGGTTGGCCATTTGAGTGGCCATGTCTCCAAGGCTATCTTCATCTCCTCCGGAAGGACCTTCCACGTCTTGAGAACTGGTATGATCAGTTCGAATCGGAATGGAGGGTGGCGGAGTGGCTCCGGGCGGTCGGAGTATGGAAGGGGTTGGCGGAGAGGTTTCGTATCCTCGAGAGATAGAAGCCCCTTGCGGAGTTTGAGGTGGAGGGATAGTCGAAGACCCTCCGACTTCGACTGTGTCGAAGGGTATCTCTCCGGAGATCCGAGAGGACCTCCGAGTGGGATTGCGAGGTGCGCTCCGCTTAGGAGGCATGATGTAAGAAGTTGGTAGAGAACGAAGTTTTTCGGACTAAGTTCCCCACGGACGGCGCCAACTGTTGGCGTAAAAGATTACGCTAACAGGTTTCTGTAGAAAAGAAACTAACAAACGAAGTGTTTGTGAAGCAAACTGTTCTAAGCCTCCGAAAGGATAATAGCTTAGAATAGTTCAAAAGTGTGTATTGAATCACTTGTATTCGGTCCCTATTACAGGGTGAAATGGGGGGTATTTATAGGCCCAAACATTAAGGAAAAGACCTATTTACCCCTCTATTACAACCGACATTAAGGAAACTATTCGGTTTCCTTAATAGGGCTAAAATGGTAAAAGACTAATCTAATAGGATAGAAGATAAGTTTTCCATCTTAGCTGGCAGAAAAGATCCTGAAGGGCTTTGGTTCGAAGACATACTTTGAACCAGTGCCTGTCTTCGGGCTTCGAATGAGGTTTGGACATCTTCGAAGATGGTCTTCGGACAATCTTCGAACTGGTTGGCTGTCTTCATGCTGCTTTGGCAATAACCCCGAAGATGAGATATTTTCCCCCAACACCTGTGTTCAGAGGGGCCTTCGATGCGGACCCTGGTAGTCAGACCAGCCATGCCCGGCCGATTGAACCCAGCTTCAGCGCAGACTCCGACCGAAGTATGGGACTCACCTCCGTCAAACTCCGGTGATGAAGCCTTCGGGATTGGGACCTCCTGAGACCCCACTCTGACCATGATAGCTTCGGACCCCTGACTTCAGCCTCCTCGTGCCTGCACCCTTCGGCTTCGCTCTGCATGGTCTGATTCGGAGGTACCACGGACAGCCTATGGATGATGACACCCTCCTCTGCGTCTGTTTGTCCCTGCCATCTGTAATATTCCGAAGGAAAACAAAGCATAGTGTTAAGTTGTGGGGGGTACTCTGACCCGGACAAGTGCGGAGCCCACGGAGTTCCTGCCCAGTTGTACGGCGGAGGCATAGGTGGCTCTAGTGGCCTCGCCCACTGTGAGCCGAACCCGTTACCCAGAGGGGGGTTCGACAGAGTCGACGGTGTCTCAGACCATACCAGCGAAGGGTCCCGCCACGCCAGAGGTACGTTTGGCCAGTGCGGGCCAAAGCCTCCCGTCGGAGAGTTCTTCCAAAATGGTGCGGGGTTCGGCCATTGGGGGCCGAAGTTGCTGTATAGGGGGTTCGACCACTGAGGCTCGAAACCACCGCATGGGGGGTCGGCTATTGAGGCTCGAAGCCGCCATACGGGGCGTCAGGCCACTTTGGCCCGAAGCCGTTGTGCGGAGGGCTTGGCTGCTTCGTTCCGAAGTCACCCTCCAAAAGTTTTGGACCCTTCAGCTGCCCCAGTTTCTTAGTGCGGGGACCTGCTTCCCTGGCCCTTCTTCGATGCTTGTTCAACAGCATGTTGTACATTACATTCGGCCTCTTGCGAGCCTTAGCCGAAGGGGTGTTAATGTTCTCTTTCTACACTCCTACCTCGGGGTTCTTCGGTATGAGCGTGCGAGTGTGCGGCTCTCCAACAATTACATCCTTCCCCTTAGCCGACTCGGCCTATTCTGGCCGAATCAACACCTTCTTGCCGAGGTCGACGGTGTTGACGGGAAAATGATCTTTATCTTGCTTCATCTTTGGATTATGTTCTATCTTCAATCGTCCTTCTTCTATGGCCGATTGGATCTGCCGTCAAAAAACATTGCAATCGTTAGTATTATGTGAATGTGAATCATGCCACTTATAGTACGGATTCTTATTTAACTCATCGGCAGATGGAATGAATTGACCTTTAGGTAACCTGAGAAGCTGACTTTTTAAGAGAAAATTAAATATTTTATCACACTTGGTTATATCAAATGAGTACTTGACCTCACTAGGTCGATTCTTTTTGGGAGATGGCCGTAACTCGGAGCAAGTGACATGTTTATTCTTAGTGTTCCAAACCCATTCGGTCACGTACATGTCGGCCAAATCCTCCTCTTCTGATTCCTCCTCGTCAGAGTGTTCCATGATGTGGATTTCAGCCCTAGGCTTGTTAAACATCTTAACAAACTTCTTATCTTTGGTTCGGCCTTCCTGGACCAGAGCCTGCTGTAAAACTTGGCTAACTTCTAAAAAGTTCTGGTTGTCAAATCTTTCTTTAATCTCGAGAGGCAACCCATTAAACGCTAGCTCCGCCAAGTCTCTTTCCAAAATATTAATGCTGAAACATCGATTTCTACTATCCCTAAAACGCTTGATGTATTCATAGGCGTTCTCGTTAGATTTCTGTCTAACCGATGTCAAGTGTTAAAGCCTAAGTTCTATCTCACCCGTGTAAAAGTAATCATGGAATTTACGCTCTAAATCATCCCACGTCTAAATGGAGTTCGGTGGGAGCACCGAAAACCAAGTGAAAGCGGTGCCGGATAGCGAGAGAGAAAATAGTCTAACTTTTAGGGCATATACCCCGCTAACTTCTCCACACTGTGCCAAAAATTGACTAACGTGCTCTAGTGTGGTTTTGCTACCCTCGCCGTCGAACTTGGTGAATTCAGGGATTCTATAGCCGCAGGGGTAGGGTATTGTATCGAAATGGTCGGGGTATGGCTTACGGTAAATCCTAACCCGTCCCTTGGGCACGAAGCAAGCACACTCTCTAAATAGTGCGCGAACCCACTCCTTTATGCCATCTTGGCATGTCGCCTGTGCGCGCCTCTCATGTGGGGGCGTGACACGCGGTGGGATATCGGCGTGTCGGCCATGGGTCTCTTCCCTGCGCGCTATCTGCATGACGTGCTCATGTCCGGGTGCCTGCGCATGTGGTGCGGGTAGCACGGATATCGGTGCAGACGGTGGTGCATGGTATGTAGTGCTAGTTTGGCCGCAAGTATAATGATTAGTCTCGGCCATAAGTGTGGAGGTCGGAGACATCACGGTCGTGCCAGTGCTGCCGTCGGTTCTACCGTACACATGGTATACCGGAGGTGCATTAGCAATAGGGACCGGGGGTACGGCCTCAGTAAAGCCAAACCTTCTAAGAGTTGCCTCTACTTGGGAACTGACTGCCGAATCTAGATGGTTGGCTAGCGAAGCGCTAACAGCTTGATCTACTGATGCGGCTATTTTTTGCTCAATCTCTAAAGAAGATAAACGAGGCGATACAGGTGTTACCTAGACCTGAGCGAGGTCGGGGTTGATGATGTCACGCTTGATGAAGCCTGCGCGTGTCTTAACGTAGCCCCAAGCATCACGTCTTGGAGTGCCTTCAGCTTTTCCACGATCTCTGCTCGGTCTTCTACGGGTATATCTTCAAGCGTAGGTGTCAGGATGTTGCGGTTGTCGATATCCGCGCTTCCTATGGTGTCCATCGGTGGTGTAGATGTAGTAGTCGATGTAGATGTATCGGTGGCCGATGTAGACGTACTCGTCATGTTGGCGTAGCTTTTCCCCACTGGAGTCACCAAAAAGTGTGTTGACATGAAAACGTGCCCCCGCACTTGGGTCAGTTCGACGATCCAAAAGTGTGTGGATACTTAGGGACAAGCCTAAGCATTACACAGCACCGACGTCACATTCCAACTACCCTTAGCCGTGGTAAGGGGGGTGGAGTCGCTAGGCAATCAGATCACACAAAATAATCCAATTAGCCGAAAGAAATATATTAAACAGAATAAAATCAGCAAACCGGTCGGAGCCTGTCTGCTTCGGAGTGTGATGCGAAGGGGGTCGCCGAAGTATACCTTCGACGTCTGGTGCGAAGTGTCCCGCCGAAGGGTACCTTCGGCATTCAGACTGATCTGGTCGAAGGTGAGCTCCGAACGGATCTGGGCACGATAATCACCTCCGAACGGTGGGGTTCGGCGTGAAGTCTCCAATACGACAAGATACAGAATGGTGACTCGAGGGCCGCGCGTGGGCGTGACTTCATCCAGAGCAGAGTACGAGCATGGCGAAGCCTGTCATGATGAAGTGTGCTGGCGAAGCGTGTGGTCTAAGCAGAATCTTCGGTGAAGGGTGTCCTGGCGACCTCCGAAACTTATCTCTCAGCTCCGGACACCTCCGACGAAGTAGTACCGAACGTGGAAACCTGCAACAAAGACGGTTCGAAGTAATAATTTTTCCCGAGGACCGAATTCTTCTAAGTGTTGCACTAGTAGCGAAGGTAGCAATCTGTTACGTAGATTAGCGGATACTTCACAGGCGATGTAACAAGGCGATAGCAATCTATTACGTAGATTAACGGATACTTCACAAGTGAAGTAACAAGGATTACCACTATTCCGAAGTGGCTGGCGGAGGGCTTCCAGGCAAACCCACGAAGAAGTACAGAAAAGTAAAGGTAAATAAATGCGATCAAAGCTAGGGCTTTGTGTTTGATTTGTGTTGGGGGCTTCTCTAAGCTGGCCTCGCCTCTTTATTTATAGAGGCCAAACTTCTGATCTAATCTACTATAATTCAGCTTGGATAGAGATAAAAACTTAGCCGGAATTGTATCCAACTCTGTCTCTGCCAAAGTGGGCTTCAGTTAGGCCCATCGAGGCCTGCTCCTTGGGCCGAAGCTTCGATGGCGTGGGCCTCCGAAGGCTTCCTGGCTGAAGGCCGTGGGCTGGCCAAAGGCTTTTGGAGCACACAGCCCAATGGACCTTCGACCCTGTAGGGCTTCGGCCTGACCCCGGACATGTGTATTTTTGGCCCAAATTACCAAAATTGATATTTTGACAATCCTAGCCATTGATGCCATTTTTTGCTATCAACAGATTGCTCACCTAACTTTGTTTTGCAGAGAATGTCATGACTGGCATGGCCTTGGTTAAAATGTGATGTGTGAGATGCATGCAATGAATGTAAATTAAATATGGCCCACGTGTCATGGTTATTTATAGCCCAAGGCTGATGTAAACTTTATTACGGTTTGCATGTCGTTTCCACGGTGCTTCGGCCCATGTAACTAGTATAGCCTATGCGAGATGGACTAGTACTCTTCATGGAGGCCGGGGGCACGCACTCGATGATGGGAGCCTTGGAGATGGAGATCACCATGTGAAGAAGGCCATGCTATGTCAATGTTAATATGATTGCCTATGATGCTTTCTAATGTTCCCGTTATTCTATTCTTGCATGTTTCGTGGGGCGGAAGTCAGACTTCTGTACGCATAGTGTTGGTTCACTTGACAAGACTATCAAAACGGTTTTGGGCCTTGGAGCATATGAGTTGGGGTAGAGCATTTGATGCTTCTCTAACGACAAGAGTCATATATGATGTGATTAGCAAGGAGTTGATTACCTATGTCCACTAGCTTCTAGCAGTGATGCCGAAGGTCACTAGGAGATAGCGTGACCATGGATCTTGCGCCACTATTAGTCATGGGAGGGAAAGTGACTGGTTTAGATAGTGGAACATGTTTTATTGGATAGAAGATAAACATTGCATAGTGCTAAACCTCACAATTAATCTTTTGTAGATCATGGCACCTACTACATCTACTGTTAAGAGCACTCTAGTTTTTAAATAGCGATCTATTCTTGAACGAGATAAATTGTCTGGAATGAACTTTATGGATTGGTATCGAAACTTGAGAATTGTTCTCAATCAAGAGAAAAAGGATTATGTTCTAGAGGAACCTCACCCTGATGAACTAGGAGAGGATGCTTCTGCAGCAGATAAGCGTGCTTATGAGAAGTATGATAGTGATTCCGTGGATGTCAGCTGCCTGATGCTTGTGTTGACACGGAAACGTGCCCCCGCACTTGGGTCAGTTCGATGATCAAAAAGTGCACGGATACTTAGGGACAAGCCTAAGCGTGACGTGGCACCGACGTCGCGTTCCGACTACCCTTTGTAGTGATAAGGGGGTGGAGTCGCCAGGCAACCAGATTACGCAAAATAATCCAATTAGCCGAAAGAGATAGATTAAACAGAATAAAATCAGCAAACCAGTTAGAGCCCGTCTGGTTCGAAGTCTGGTGCGAAGTACTCCACCGAAGGGTGCTTCGGCGTTCGGACTGATCCGGCCGAAGATGGACTCCGAACGGATCTAGACGCGATGATTACCTCCGAACAACGGGGTTCGTCGTGTGGTCTCCGATATAGCAAACTACGGAATAGTGACGCGAGGGCCGCATGCGAGGGCCGCACGCGAGTGCAACTTCGTCCGGTGTGGAGTATAGTCGTGGCGAAGCCCGTTGCGACGAAGTATGCTGGCAAAGCCTGTTGTCGGAGCCTACAGTCCCGCTGAAGGGTGTCCTGGGACCTCCAAAACCGATCTCTCAACTCCGGACTCTTCCGATGAAGTAGCTCCGAACATAGGAACCTGCAACAAAGATGATTCAAAGTACCAATTCGGCCTGAGGACCGAATTTTGCTAAGTGTTGCACTAGTAGCGAAGGTAACAATCTGTTACGCAGATTAGCGGATACTTCATAGGTGAAGTAACAAGGCGATAGCAATCTATTACGTAGATTAACGGATACTTCACAAGCGAAGTAACAAGGGTTACCACTGTTCCGTAGTGGCCGGCGGAGGGTTTCCAGGCAAACCCATGAAGAGGTACAAGAAAGTAAAGGTAAAGTAAATATGATCAAAGCATGGGGCTTCGGTTTTGTTTGAGTTGGGGGGGTCTCTACGCCGGCCTTGCCTCTCTATTTATAGGGGCTTAATTCCCAATCTAATCTGCTATTAATCCGGCCAGATAGAGATAAAGATTGAGTTGGAAATGCATACAATTTTACCTCTGCCGATGTGGGCTTCGACCAGGCCCGTCGAGGCCTGCTTCTCGGGCCGAAGCTTCAGTAGCGTGGGCCTCCGAAGGCTTCCTGGCCGAAGCCCATGGGCTGTCTAGCGGCTTTCGGAGCCCATAGCTCGATGGACTTCGGCCCGGTAGGGCTTCGGACAAACCCTGGACATGTGTATTTTCGGCCCAAATCACCAAAATTGATATTTGGACAATCTAGCCATTAATGCCATTTTTTGCTATCAACACATGCCCCCTGCCTTTTAGTGAACTAGTGAACTAAAAGCACAATGAGCTGAAGACGATACCATTCATATCGGCTTTCCGACACTTTTATGATGTTTTCCACACACTTGGGAAATACCTTTTCAAGTACCTACCATTCAAAGCTCTTCGAAACCGCTCTCCCTGCAGGGATTCCAACACGTATGCGTTGCCGGGAGCAATTTCGGCTATCTTAAAAGGACCTTCCCAACTAGGTGACCATTTACCATACTTGGGACTCTTCGTGCCTAAGGGTAAAATCATTTTCCACACTAAATTTCCTATTTGAAATGATTTTGTTTTAACCTTCCTATTGTAGGTTTTAGCTACTCTCTTCTTGTCTACTTCTATGGCCTCTAAATCCCTTAATCTCTTATTGGTCACTTCCTCTAGGTTGGCCTTTAGAAGAGTTTCATACTCGTCGACCGATAAGCCATCCTGCTTCAACACTCTTAAGGAGCCAAGATCTACCTCTACAGGCAGAACGACCTCTTGTCCATATACCAACTCATATGGACTGACTTTGGTAGCACCGTGATTTGCAATCCTACAAGCCCATAGCGCCTCGGAAAGCACCTCATGCCACCTTTTAGGAAACTCCTCAATTTTCTTCTTAATGAACTTAATCACGGTTTTATTACTAGACTCGGCCTGACCATTGTCTTGAGCATAGTAAGGTAAAGAGTTTATCAACTTAATACCATAATATTCGGTGAAGTCCCTTACTTCTCCAGAAACAAACAAACTACCTTGATCTGTAGTAAGGGTTTGAGGAATGCCGAATCTATGTATGATGTGCTTCAAAATAAAATCACGTACCTCATTGTGAATCATGTTCTTGAGAGGTACGACCTCGGTCCACTTAGTGAAGTAATCTATTGCCATCAACACGAATCGATGCCCTTTTGAGGAAGGAGGGTGAATCTGGCCGATGAAGTCTAAACCCCAACCTCGAAACGACCATGGCTTGACAATAGGATTGAGAAAGGAGGCAGGAGCTAAATGAATATTGCCAAACCTCTGACATGCTTCACACCCTCTATAGTATTTGAAACAATCTTCAGTCATATATAGTTGGCCAATAAAAACCTGCTCTTTTGAGCATCCAACAAATTTTTTGGGCCGACTGATGAGTGACGCAAAGCCCTTCATGGACTTCTCCTGTAGCCACCTGAGACTGCTCATCGTCTAAACACTTCAATAGCACTCCATCGATGGTTCGGTGATACAATGTGTCGTCTGTCAACACGAATTTGAACGCTTGTCGCTGAACCTTCTGATCAACCCTTTGGCTATTGTCTCTCAAATATTGGACGATCGGGACTCTCCAATCGCCCTTACAGGTTTCAGATGGTCTCGCTGGTCCACCTTCTGAAAAAACTTCTAAATTACTGACTTCGGGGTGCCCCCCAAGCCTGGCCGAGGTGGCCATTTGGAGTGTGCTGGGCCGAAGCCCTTCGGAGGGTTCGGACTCCGGGGAGCCTTCTCCGTGCAGGAGGCTTCGACCTACAGACTTTGGCGCGCCAGCACCTTCGGTTGGCAGGGTACTCCGGTCTAGGATCCCTGGTGCATAGTGACCTTCGGCGGCCAGAGGGGTTCGACCCGGAGGGTGCGCCTGCAAACTGTTACTGGCTTCGGCAGTAAGGCCGAGCATCGGCTTCTCCAATACAGACAATTTTCCTCTCCTGACTTGGTAGCCAGATGCTTGCTGAGCCAAATCATTAGCGACTAAATTGGCTTCTCTGGACATGTGGAAGATTTTGAAGTCATCAAAAGTGGCAACTACGTCTAGACATTTATCCAAGTAACTATTTAGCAAGCCATTAAAACATTGAGCATCCTTAGCTACTTGTTGTACTACTAATAACGAATCCCCATATGCATGAACATGTCTAGCATCCATAGATTCTAGCAATTCAAGACCTAGCAATAAGTCTTCGTATTCGGCTTGGTTATTGGTGGAAGAAAACTCTAGTTGAGCCGAAGTTTCAAAGCGCATACCATTAGGTGATATCAGAACCACTCCAATACCTTGGCCACTCTTGCAAGCCGAACCATTAAAATAAAGTTTCCATGATACTACCTCAACTAAAGCAATAGTATCACTCCAGCTAACATCTATGTGATGATCAACTATAAAGTTAGCTATGATTTGGCCTTTCATCGCTCTCAGGGGTTCGTAGGCCAAATCGTACTCAATCAACGCGTAAGCAAATTTTCCGATTCTTCCAATCAGAATCGGCTTCTGTAACATGTGCTTTATAACATCGGTTTGGCAAACGACAACACATGTAGTGGGGAGAAGATAGTGGCGTAACTTGGTGCACGCGTAATAAAGTAATAAACACAATCGTTCCACAAACGCGTACCTGGTTTCGGCGTCCAGCAGGCGGCGGTTCAATAATGTGATGATGTACTCCTTCTCCTCTACCTCCTGGGTTAGCACGGCTCCAATCACGCCATCTTCAACGGCGATGTACAAACGAAACGTAATCCCGGCTTTAGGCGCTCTTACCACCGGCGGTGATGACAAGCACTCCTTGATCTTTTTGAAAGCACTTTGTTGGCTTGCCCCCCAAGTGAACTCGACTTCGTTTTTTAGCCGGAGTATGGGGAAAAAGGCATCAATCTTGCCGGACAAGTTGGATATAAAGCGACACAAATAGTTCAACTTGCCTAGCAACTTTTGTACATCCCTTTTGCATGTCGGCGCTGCAATGTTTCTAATCTTTTCAAGTCTCTTAGGATCAATTTCGATGCCTCTCTCATGAATCATGAAACCTAAGAACTTACCTGCCGACACACCAAAAGCACACTTGATTGGGTTCATTTTCAACCCATACTGCCGCATCATATCGAAAGCAACCTTCAAATCGGCTAAATGGTTTCCCATAGTGTCCGATTTGACTATGACATCATCGATGTAAACTTCTAGCATGACTCCTAACAAGTCATGAAAGATTAGGTTCATAGCGCGCTGATATGTGGTGCCGGCATTTTTCAAACCAAAAGTCATGACAACCTACTCGAATAAACCGACAAAACCAGGGCATCGAAAGGCCATCTTGTAGACGTCCTCTTCGGCCATAAAGATTTGATTATAACCAACATTGCCATCAAGAAAACTTAGTACCTTGTGTCCTGAAGCATCGTTGATCAGCATGTCGACTATCGGCATTGGATACTCGTCCTTTGGAGTGGCTTTGTTGAGGAGCCATGCTGAAGAGCGTGGGCCTCATGGATCCAGATGTGATGAGTCATTGTCAACGGAAGTCAAAGAGGACTGAAGAAGAGAAGACCTGCTGTGTCTGGGCCACATGTGACTCAGGTACACGGGCAGCGAGCGGCTGTCGGGCAGAGGGGCCGCGAAGTCGGGCTGGCCCAATCCGGGTACATGGGCTAGGAGCAGCAGAGGATCCACTAAGCTATTGACCAGGATTGACTCAGGTACACGGGTGGCGAGTGATTGCCGGGCTGAGAGAGCTGCGGAATCGAGCCAACCCAATCTGGGTACCTGGTGCAAAGTCGGTGGATGCTTTGTCAGTTTTGGCGCAAAACTGACGACCGCTGATCTCGGATCAGACTGTTCTGGGGTGAAGCCATGGTCGCTATGAAAGCTCCGGTTCCGGATAAGTCATTTGTAAATAGGAGTTTACTATTTTTTCCTTAGGCCCATAGTCAGTCAGTCGAGTCTGTAAAAATATCCTAAGGGCAGTTTGGTCTGTTCCAATTTATTTCAGTGTCTGTAAAAACCCTACGGGTCTTTTGGAATTTTTCCTAGGCTACTGGGCTGCCTATAAATAGGGCCCCAATCCCTAGGGTTAGGGTTACCCATTCTAAAATCCAGTTTAATCTTACTAAAAGTTTGGGTCACTTTTTGTGTTCATCTCCTGGCGTTTTGTCCCTCTCCGCCATCATCGGTTCTTGCGCATGCCGTTCCTATTCATCGCGGGCAAACCAAAACTGCGCTCCCTCTCTCAATTTTTGATTGCCTTGGTTTGTGCGTTTTTGGTTGCTTCTGCCTTCTGAGGTCACCGCAGAAACTTTCGTTTCTTCTCAAGATCTCTATTGATTGCAATGGTTTTTACCGAGCACATCTATTTTATTGCATCTTCTATCTCAGTAGCCATTGTTGATTGACCACTCGGGCTAGCTGCAGTCTAGGATTATTTTTAATCTTCAGTTTTTTATTGCAGCGGTGGCTACAGTATGATTAGAGTAGTACCTATTGATTTGCTTGCCTAGGGTCTCTAGTATTGCATAGCTATTTTAGCTTTTTGACTGCTTGATCAGAGGTTGTGTGGATCAATGTTCTTGGTAGTAGCCTGGCAGCTATAGATGTGCATCCTTGCAGTTTTTGGCTTAGCCTGATAGGGCTATCTTCGCAAGCAGCCTATAGCCTGTCTAAGGCTAGCCGCAACACATAGCTTGCAGGAAGTTGCAGCTGCTACTCATGTGATTTCCAAGACACCTATTGTGTGGAGTGATGCATCAAAGCTGAGAGATAAACTGTTTTGTATCAGTTTTCTAGACTCATTCATTTTTTATCTAAACTGTTTCCGTGCTAGTTCTCTCGAAGCAATATTCTTTGCAGAATCATTTTTGCTCTGTCACGATCGAGATTCGTTTTTCGAAGCTCCAACGTGGACCCCACTGAATACAGCCTTTCAGACTTTGAACTTTGTATTTTTGTTCAGGACTTCGCTTTTTGCTTCGAGGTACGGTATAGGCTTCACAGGAATTACCCGAAGTTTGCTAGAGCTCCGTGAGCGAAGATAGCTTAGTTCAGAGAAGCGAAGCTTCATTACGAAGTCTGCTCTGTAGTATTTCGAAGCTTGTCGCCATGTCTTCAGACATACTCCAATTTTGGTTCACTGATGAAGCACGTGCCCGCACGTTAGTTTCGATCAAAATATTTCAAAGTACTACTTGTGAAGCCCTGCTGTTGCTGTGATTAGCTCCGCTCTTGCTTTGTCTCTGTACACGTTTTTCTGAGAAAACAGTACACTTCGCTAACAGGCATACTTCTCAACTTCAGTTTACTTCGAATATTCTATTGCTTTGCTTTTGGATTTGCAAGGTTTACTTTTCGGAGGCTGTTTTGGAGCTACTTCGTTCCGAATTAGGTTTTGAACTTTGGTGGGTTTCGGAGTCCTGATTAGTGACCTCTAGTTGATTAAGCTTCGGTAGTTTACGGTACACTTCGTCAGCCTTCGCACAAGGACTTCGAAGTAGGCTTTGACATTACAAGCTTCGTCAAGTACCGAACAGGAGACAACCTTGAACAGTAAGACTCATTGTTTACGTGCACTCATGATTAAATCTCTGTGATGATATATTTCTGTGAAGTTTGATTTTCCATGTTTTAAATGCTTTGTTAATCTGCCTTTAAGCACTGTGTTGGTGTTTCTTCATCTAGGACACTGGTCGTTTATAGGCTAGATATTTTTAGGCTTTGTTGTTTAGTTTTCCCTGCTTAGTCTGTTGAGGTGCGTTGGGTGTTGGGAGCAGGCCATTGATCCGAAAGAATTTTTAGGCGCCCATTCACCCCCCTTTGGTCGCTACTTTCGGTCGTACAAGTGGTATCAGAGCCTGGTTAGGGTTTTTCCATACCTTAACCGGTTCTAAACCCCAGTAGTGATCATGACGTCTCCTGGAAAGGTCCCGTCCTTGGAAGCTTATGGCTATAATTATTGGAAGACTCGCATGCGAGCCTATCTCATGAGCCAAAGCTCGGACATCTGGGAAATTTGTATTCATGCTACTTTCACAGTGTTGCCTGTTGCTGAGCATAATTCTCTAGATATTATTGCCCAGCATCAGAACAACAACAAAGCGGTGAATATTTTGTTTTCTGGTTTAGGTCCCACTGAATTTGAGCGTGTGAGCCATCTCACCACTACGAGAGAGATCTGGGCTACCCTTCAGGCACACCATGAGGGGACAGCCCAGCTCAAGGCTTGGCTCTATCAGACCTACCAGCGTGAATATGAGAATTTCACACAGAAGCCGAGTGAATCTGTTGAAGCGTTGTTTGGTCGTTTTCAATCGATCATAAACAAGCTTCGGGCCAACAAGGCTGAGGGTGTTCAGTTAGTCTCAGATCATGAGTAGGCGCTCAAGGTTCTCCATACCTTAGACCCTAAGATTTGGGAGATCAAGGTATCCTCTATCATTGAGAGCACATCTTATGATACCTTGACAATTTCTGAGTTGTTTAGCAAGTTGAAGGCCACTAAGGTTGATACCCAGTTGAGATCAAATCTCACTGGCTTTGGATCAAAAACCCTGGCCCTTGCTACACCTTCTGCTGACCCCTCTTCTATGAGCTGTGCTGGGTTCTCTTTGATGTCTATCACTGAGGACCAGCTCAAGTCGTTAGGAGATGATGACCTGTGTCTTTTTAACAACCGGGTGCGTCGTGTTTATGACAAGAGAATGTTCAAAAGACACGGCACAAAGACCGGATGCTTTGAGTGTGGTGATCCAGGTCACTTTATCGCCGATTGCCCCAAGTGCAATGGTCACAAGAAGGGTACTGGTGGTGGCTTCTACGACTCCGGCAAGCACGACAACTCCTCCTTCACCAAGGGCAAGCCAAAGACCAGATTCTTCAGAAAGGCCCTGAAGGACTACCAGCGTGAGAACAAGAAGCACGACAAGTCCTTCTTCGCCGAGATGGAGAAGAGCTACTCCAAGCGGTCCACATCTTCTTCCTCTTCATCGAGCTCAAGCGATGAGGAGATTGTCATCAGGAAGGGGATGGACAAGGACGATCCGGCGGGCCTCTACTTCATGGCCTTGGGGGACAGGCCAAAGAGCCGCTCACATCAACGCCGAAGATCCCGCAAGAGCTTCTGCTCAATGGCTCTTGGGGATAAGGAAGAGAAGGGCTCCTTCGATGACTCCGACGATGACGATAATGAGAAGGTATCATCTTATGAACGTGAAATCGTTGATTTACTTGAAAGTAATCGTTAGGAGTTGAAATATCGGGAAAAACTGCTTAGAGGGGCTAAGAAGAGGATAGATGAACTAGAGAGTGAGCTTGCCATGGCCATCGACAGAATTGAGAGTCTATCTTCTTCCCCTTGCTTGGGTGATAGCAGTGAGTGCCCAAAGTGTGAGGTGCTTTTGTGTGACCTGACGACTCTGAAGTCCAGGTACATAGAAAGGGTTGATGAGAGGGACACTTTGGCCACTAAGCTTGAGAGCGCTCAGCTGGAGCTGAAAGATGCTCATGCCACTGTCGTCGTGCCCTATGCTGATTGCCCATCTCATCTAGCTGTTTTAGCTGAGCTGAAAGCCAAGGGTGATGAGCATTTGAGCGAGTTGGAGAGAGTTAGAGCTGAGCTAGGGCAGACTAGGTTAGAGCTTGAGACACTGTCAGTTCCACCCACTGTCTGTGAGAACTGCTTGTCTCTTAGATTGGAGTTGATCAAGCTGAAAACCGAGAAGTCTGTCCATATTGATAGAGAGTGTGAGACCTGCTTGTCTCAGGCGAAGGTTCTAGCTACCTTGAGAGAGGAGCTAGCTGATGTCCAAAATGAGAATTTTTATCTCCGTCAAATCCTAAGTTGGGTGAGTGCCAGAGAGCCACAACTCAGCATGATGATCCAGCTGTTTAAGAGGCAGGATTGGTTTGGGGTAGGCTACACCTACACCAAGGCTGACTTTGAGAGTGCTATTAGTCGGGCAGTGGAGTGGAGTAAAATGACTTCTGAATAGAGATACCCCAAGACTCACTCCACTGAGTCGTTCCAAGCTAGTTAGCCCAAGGATGGAGTGTTCCAAGAACAGCCCAATGCTCCACCCAAGAAGCCCATCTGGGTTCCAAAGCCCAAACAACTCCACACTTCTCTTGACTCTCTTCCTGGACCCTCTCACACCAAGAAGACTACACCAAACACCACTAAGCCCAAGAACCCCAAGCCTCAACCACATCCCAAGAAGCCTACTTACCACTGTGAGTTTTGTCAGAGAGACGGGCATCTTGCGGAGTTTTGCTTCAGGAGGAAGCGGGTTGAGAAAGCAGAGAGAGCTCGTGGTGGCCAAGAGCAGTTCTACCAGTAGGACGGTAGACTGAGAGTTCCTTGACGCGGGGAGAGGCTGGAGGCCAGGCCACATCGTGTAGGTGGTGGTAGAGGAGATGACTTTCATGTCCATGCTCTGGATGGTGGTGTTCGCTCCGGCAGAGCTCCAGGCCGTTTTGGATACGGTCCGAGACCTCGTGGCCGAGGTTTTAGGCAGAACTGAGGACCGCACTTTGAGCCGCGTTTTGGTCCAAACTCTTATGATGATTTCTGCTTTCCGTCTTTTGAGCAGATGGCTCGACACTGGTTTAGTTCTTTTGCTAAACCTGGTGCCGGACCATTTGCTCCCCCTTACAACCACTGATTGTGCAGGATCGAGGACTGGAGGACGTTTGGATCATGGACTCAGGATGCTCGCGCCACATGACAGGACATCGCAGATGGTTCTCCAGTCTCTCTCCCCCGAGCTCCAAGGAATATATCACCTTCGGGAATAGTGGTCAAGGGAAGGTACACATCATTGGCTCAATTCGCATCTCTGACCATTTCTCTTTGAAGAACGTTGCTTTGGTTGGAAATTTGAACTTCAATTTGATTTCTATTTCGCAACTTCTTGAGGATGGGTTGGAGGTTCGTTTTAAGAAGGGCAGTTCTTCTGTCTTACCCTTCGGTAAGGTTTTTCGGATTGACTTCTCTAGTTCTTTTGGCCTTCTCGATGTTTGATTGTTGGATCCTCCTCTGAGCTCTGGAAGTGGCATATGAGGTTGGGTCATTTGAGTTTTGATCTGCTAGTCAGGTTGAGCTCTATGGACCTCATCCGACGATTGCCCAAGCTTAAAATGGAGAAGGATCTAGTTTGCCATCCCTGTCATCACAGGAAAATGGTTGCCGCTTCACACTTACCTATGACTCAGGTGATGACTTCGTATCTGGGTGAGCTGGTACACATGGACACTGTTGGTCCAGCTCGGGTACGCTCAGTCGGTGGGAAGTGGTACGCGCTTTTTATCGTTGATGATTTTTTTCGATTCTCGTGGGTTTTCTTTTGTAGTCTAAGGATGAAACTTTTCATTTTGTTCATGACCTGATTTTGAAGTTGAAGAATTGTAGAACAATGGTCGGATGCGAGCAATTCGCTCTGACAACGACTCTGAGTTCAAGAACTCTTAGTTCGTCACCTTCTGTAGTGATCAGGGTCTTGATTATTAGTTTTCTGCTCCTTACACTCCCCCACAGAACGGCGTTGTGGAACGAAAGAACCGCACGCTAGTCGAGATGGCCAGGATGATGCTCGATGAGCACATGACTCCTAGGCATTTTTGGGCTGAATCCATGAACACGACTTGCTATCTGGTCAACCGCATTTTTCTTAGAGCTTACCTAGGTAAGACTTCGTATGAGTTGTGGTTTGGCAGACAGCCCAAGGTGAGCCACTTGCGAGCATTTGGCTGCAAGTGCTTTGTGATCCAGAAGGGAGGGCATTTGGACAAGTTTGAGTCTCGTTGCTGGGATGGAGTTTTTCTTGGCTATGCTTTGCATTCTCGAGGCTTCCGTGTTTGGAACCTCGACTCCCAGCAGCTTGTCGAGACTTGCGAGGTTTCTTTTGATGAGTCCTTGCCTTCTTTGACTCCTTCTTTTGAGCTATCTGGAGATGGTGAGCTCAGAGAGTCCATCTTCGAGGAAGATGATGACACTCTAGCTGTTGATGAGGGTGGGCCTTCTGCACAACCTATAGAACCTACACCTTCTGAGACTTCGACTGAGGACGAGGGTGGACCTCTGATCACTTCTTTCACTTCGATCGAGCCCCCTCAGTCGAGTCCAGAAGTGCCAGCTGCTGACTCCAGGGAGGTGACTTCAGATCACCGAGGATCCCGAGCAGTTCACCGTGATCACCCCTCAGAGCTCATAATCGGTGATTTGTCTGAGAGGACTTTGCGTTCATCTGTTGACTCTCTTGCTGTGTTTGCTGAATTTGCTTTTGTTGCATCTTTTGAGCCCAGAGACGTTTCTCATGCTCTTTCTGATTCGAATTGGATTAATGCAATGCAAGAAGAGCTTGAGAATTTTGTCAGCAATCGGGTTTGGACACTAGTTGAGCTGCCACCCGGGTGTAACCCCATAGGCACCAAGTGGGTGTTCAAAAACAAGCAAGGTGAAGATGGGGTTGTGGTGCGCAACAAAGCTCGACTAGTTGCCCAGGGTTTTTGCCAGAAAGAAGGTATTGACTTTGAAGAAACTTTCGCGCCTCTTGCCCGTCTTGAGTCCATTCGCATTCTCTTAGCTTTTGCCGCTTCGAAGGGTTTTAAGCTTTTTCAAATGGATGTTGTTGGCGTAAAAGATTACGCTAACAGGTTTCTGTAGATTAGAAACTGACAAATGAAGTGTTTGCGAAGTGAACTGTTCTAAGCCTCCGAAAGGATAATAACTTAGAATAGTTCGATTGTGTGTATTGAATAACTTGTATTCGGTCCCTATTACAGGGTGAAATGGGGAGTATTTATAGGCCCAAATATTAAGGAAAAGACCTATTTACCCCTCTATTACAACCGACATAGTGGATACTATTCGGTACTCTTGATAGGGCTAAAATGGTAAAAAACTAATCTAATAAAATAAAAGATAAATCTTCCATCTTAGCTGGCAGAAAAGATCTCAAAGAGCCTTAGTTCGAAGATATACTCCGAACCAAGGCCCATCTTCATACTTCGAACTTGACTCAGGACATCTTCGAAGATGGACGTCTGGAAACCTTCGAATCCATTATCTGCCTTTGTGCTATTACGGCAATAACCCTGAGGATGGAATATTTCCCCCAACAGTAGCCCCTCAAATACTCTTCTCCGTTAAACCTGTAATGTTAGGAGAGCAGTATACGGAAGAAAAAATAACCAGGTGTAGGGGTTATTGGATTTTAATTTATCTCCGAAATATACGAAGATATTAAACTCCGAATCAGTTTTAAGACAATTACTTTCGAACTATCTTAGAACTGACGCAGGAAGCTCGAAAGCTTTTAGACTTAGAAGAAATAGCCATTAGCTTCCTTCTTTTAACGGAAACTACGGAATGCGTTAATTTCGGAGAGAAGTAACGGGCAAGAATGCGAAACGGCACAGACTAACGGTAAATAATGTAAAGTCTAGGCTATAAATAGAGGGCCTAGAACTTTCCTAAGTACCTTTCCACCGCTCTCTTGCAAACAAACACCCTTTGAGCCCTAGCCTCCATTCTTCCTCCAAAGTAGCCCAGTAGCTTCAATGGCGAAAACTAAGAGTATTGGAGCCCCTTCGGCCTTGGCTCGGTAGCAAGCGGCTGCAGCAGCGGCGGCTGCGGCATTGGCGACGGTAACTCCAACACCCGCAACGGCATCCATGGCGGCAGGAGGGGGAAATCCCCAAAATGTTGATGATCAAGGTCTCTGCCCGCCATCAACGAAGTACTTGGACCAATCCTTCCAACTGGGACCTTCTACCTGCAAAAGAGAATCACTGGCGGTCGCAGTAGAAAGGAAGATTAGTACCGGAGTCATGATTCGCAAACCTGGAAAGGAACTCATCCCGTCGCCAAGGCCCGGAGAAGTGGTCGTCTTCGAAGCCTTCTTCGAAGCTGGCTTAGGCCTTCCAGCAGTGGACTTTTTGGCCGAGGTACTTGATTTGTTTCACGTCACCCTTCCTCAACTTTCTCCGAACGCAGTAGCTCGTTTAGCTATCTTTGAATGGGCGTTGAGAGCCGAAGGCTGTGAGGGGAGGGCAGAGATCTTCGCTGCGCTACATAGAGCTTCGTGCCAGCCAAAAACCTTCGTAGGCCCCGGAGGTGAAAAAGTGGTAGTAGCCTTCGGAAGTATTAACTTCAGGCTTCGGGATGAATACGCCCTTCAATTTCCTGCTAAGGCCATCAATGCAAGATGGTATACCGACTGGGTCATGAGATGGTTTTACGCCGAAGTTGGGGCAAGCAATCCTTTGGCCGGACCTCTGAAAGACATTCAATTTCGGAAGGAAGCCCTAGTACATCCAGACCAAGGTCAGCTCGAAGCTTGCCTTAGCTTACTTCAGAAGATCAGTCGAAGGTTGAGCATGCGAGACTTAGCCGAAGAATTCCTCGGATTACAAATCCCTCCGCTGATGGCCAACTGGCCTATCATCTTCAAAGAGGATTCGGAAGGCGGTCTCCGAAAAATCACTTCGACTTCGAGCCCTGCAGGTAACTTCGAAAACAACATATATTATGCATATTCATTCGAAGAAGTAACTAACTTAATTCATTTTTTAGCTTCTTTAGCCCCTATTACTTCGGAGCAAATCGTGCGGGCTTCGGAGAAGATTTTGGGCGCTCCGACTCCGACCGAAAAGGAATGGAGAATCAAGTTGGTCGGGAGTTGGGAAAGATTTAGCAAAGTGTGGGGAATGCTGGAATTCACTCCGCCCCCTTTGATGGATTGGGTGCCTTCGGAGAAAGGACCCAAAAAGAGGAAAGCCGAAGCTAGGACTTCGAGCTCCGCCAAGACTCCGGTCAAGAAGGTGGCTCGGAAACCAAAGAATCCAGCACCTTCGAGCCCAAGGGCTTTAGTCTCTGACTCCCAAGAGGACGAAGGGAGGTTGCTCGTGCGTCTGATAGACGAAGATGCATCTCAAAGGACTGCACAAGCCGAAGTACCTGCGAACGTGCCAGAGTCTCAAGATAACCTTGAGCAACCAAGGACTTCGGCAATTCAAGAGGATTTACCTCAGGACGAAGTTCCTGTGGATGAAAGAAGAGTCGAAGTCACTATGGCTTCGATTCCTGAAGAAGCAACAAGGACTGCCCAGGAAAATATTCCTGCAGTCGAAGATTTAACGGCTGATTCGGACGAAGATCTCGCCTTCGATCCGCCAAACAGCCCAATGATTACCCCTCGCCAGAATGTCGAAGGTAAACTTCGAATAATTCTTTTATGTTTATTTTGTGTATTTATACAATGTATAATACTTTTGTTCTTTACAGAGTCTACTTCTGTGGAAGAGGTCCGCCAGGAAGAAATAATCCCTGGACCTTCGACGACTTCGGAGCCAATCCCAAGTGCCACTCAAATGGGACCTGGAAGAGGCAAAAAGAATATAGAACCCCTCCCTGCTGCGAGTTCCGGATCAACTCCGTCTGATTCAACAGACGAGAGTCAATCTACCGAGGGGGGCCAGTCTCCAGGGGCTCCGAAGGCTACAGGCCAACACTCCGGCCCTTCACTGGACGAGGATGACCAACAAGCGATAAGTATGCTCCCCCTTCTAGCTCCTTTCTTAGGGCAAACAACTGGTCTTCGGACTTTGCTCGAGCCTTTGGATCGAGCTAGTCGCGACATAGGGGAGACCAACTTAGTGGCCATTCTGAGCAAAGCGGACAGGTTGGAGCTTAACGTTGCTATGGAACGCGCAGCTTACCAGGTACGAAGCATCTGCGAAATAACATAGAATTCGTCTACAAATAAATTTTTACCTTGGTTTTTCTTTTCGCAGCAAACAGTCTTGGCCCGAGCTGCGAATATATCGAATGATCAAGAAATCGCTCGTCTTCGAGAGGAAAATAACATCCTTCAACGGAATCTTACCATCTCCGAAAGCCGAGTGGTTCAGATGGACAGTATAGTGTCAACGGAGCGCAGGGCCAGACAAGGTTTGGAGGTTGCGAATAAAGAGCTCGAAGCAGAAAGAATTGTGCTTCGAGCTGAAATTGAAAGAATGCGGGCGGAGCACGCTACTGCGGGGACCGAGCTTGTCAGACTCCAAGGGGAAGCTAGCCAGCTTTTGAACCAAAAGAATATCTTGACTACTGAAACTGCTAGACTTTCTGGGGTTCTGGGAGAGGTAACTTCGATGAAGGACGTACTGATCGAAGATAAACTGAAGTCCGAGAAGGTAGCTGCGGAAGTTATGAATCAACTGCTAGGTGTTCTGGAGTACTTCGGTACTACTGGGACACTTCCTTCTGATGATAACATTTCTCTTCTACGCCGGTTGAAAAGGATTCAAGGAGTGGTGAAGCAGATTAAGACAACAGGCATTCGATACGGAGAACTCTCCGGACAAGTGGCTGCTGTTGGCCTACTTCACTACTACGAAGATCTGGGCCGATCGATAACTCCGAGTGCAGGAGAGGGCCCAATTACCTTCGACGACGAGCGGCTTCTGACTCCTTCCGAAGGTGTGGCCACTGCCTGGTGAGCCTTCCAGACTTCATGGAGAGCCGAAGGTCATTCTGCGATCAAGGCCTGGATCGACGAAGGACAACGCCAGAAACAAGCTCGGACCCAAGCTTCAAGCAGTCAGCCTCCTCCGAACCCACAGGTTTAGAAATACCTTAGGATTTTTGGCTATGTAAAGCTTTATGCTTATGAACATTTATCAATGAAAATTTGTTTATCATATTTTTAGGCTTTGCCTCATACGGAAGATATCAAAGTGTTAGACATTAACGATGAACTTCGCTCATTATGGACCACCTTCGATCTTCTAAAAGCTTATAAGCGCCCCCGATTTTTAGTTCCTCGAGATAGCTCCGGTGTAATTGCGCCCGAAGTAAGCAAAGATATACTATCTTATATTAAAGAGGAAGAAAAAGAGGTTAACTTGAACACTTCGTCTTCTGAAGACGTTATATGGTCTGAAGACGAAGATGATGTTCGAAGTAAAAAACCTGAAGAACTTGGAAGCTGGGAAAGGAGCCCCGAACGGCTTCGAACTTGGGCCGAGCTTCAACAAGAACAGAAGGACTTTAGAGCTTCGAAGGGAGGCAAGAGAGTTAAATGTAAAGTTGTTAGAACTCCCGGCGCTGGAACTAGTCGTTCCAATCCTAGCTCTAGAGATCGAAGAGGTCTTCGATTCCTTCTTGGTATAGATACCAATTTTTCATGATGTAATCTGTAAACATATTCGTTCGAATAATGAATACTGATTTAAAATTGTCTCCATATTTACTAGCCCCTCTTTGGGGATAAGCAACTTCGAACTGTATTCAAAGATGGTTATGCGCAAAGAAAAACTTCGGAGTACAATTTTTTGGGGTTCGGAGCCCCTCTGCAATTTAAAGATCTTTTAAAATATTATAAAATGTCTTCGACTATTTGTAGTCTGAAGAATGGCAACTTAGTACCCTTGTTTTTTGAAAGAAATCACTTGAGATAACTTTTAGGACACCTTAGTGTCTTAAATAATTTGTCACTTTGGACTATGTTAACAGACATTCGAAGCTCATGGCTCAAACTCTGTTTTGCTTTGGCCACCTTCGGCTCTTTTTTGCGAACTCTGTAAAACCAATGATTCGGAGTTTGCTATGGTCTCTTTGGACTCTTTTTACGGATGTCTACCAGCCAATGGCTTGGACTCCGCATATTTTGGCCACCTTCGGCTCTTTTTACGGAAGTCTACCAGCCAATGGCTTGGACTCCGCATATTTTGGCCACCTTCGGCTCTTTTTACGGAAGTCTACCAGCCAATGGCTTGGACTACGCATATTTTGGCCACCTTCGGCTCTTTTAACGGAAGTCTACCAGCCAATGGCTTGGACTCCGCATATTTTGGCCACCTTCGGCTCTTTTAACGGAAGTCTACCAGCCAATGGCTTGGACTCCGCATGATGTGGTTTTGGGCTCTTTTACGGATGCCTACAAGCCGGTGGCTTGGACTCCGGATTATGTCAGCCCCCACGTCGGAAGCTTCGAACCAATGATTCGAAGTCCAAAAATATGATTCAGCTTCATGACACTTCCCTCTCGGTCAACCCCGCGGTTCCAGTGCGTCTACTCGGAAGCTGGAGGTTTATGAGGGGAAGGCACTATCTGGACCATATGCTTTATTAATTCAGAAGATGATTACAAGTGATTTACAAGAAGCCCTTATGCGAAGTATCGCTCTAGGTGCTCCGCATGCCAAGTATGTGTTAACTCTTCACCTTCTAAATTAGCTAATTTAAAAGAGCCAGGGCGTCCTGAACGAACAATTAGGTATGGACCTTCCCATTTATTTCCTAACTTCCCTGGCGCTATAATGCTTCGTAGAACAAGATGACCCGGTCTTAGTTCATTGAGCTTAACCTTCGGGTCAAACCAAGCCTTCGTCTGCTGATGATACTTTGATAAATTTGCCACAGCTCGAAGTCTTGTTTCTTCTGATAAATCTAGCGAAGCTTGTCTTTCTTCTTCAATCTCCGGTTCGGTGCTGTGAAGTGATCCTCCTTTGAGCTCCGTTGGAGTCATAGCTTCATCTCCGAATAGTAATCTAAATGGAGTAAAACCTGTGGACCTTGTTTGCGTAGTCCGAATGGACCATAAAATCTTCGGAAGCTCTTCGGTCCACGGTCCTTTTGCTAATCCTACTATCCTTCGATTTAGCCCTGACAAAATATTTCCATTGGCTCTTTCTACAGCTCCATTAGACTGAGGATGTCTCACTGCAGCAAAACATAACTGAATGCCTAGATCTTCACAAAACTTCCTGAAAGGTTCTGCATCGAACTGTGTTCCATTATCAACTGTGAGTTGTATAGGCACTCCGAACCGGCAAATGATATTCTTCCAAAAGAATTTCTATACATTGTTCGAAGTGATAGCTGTTAAGGGCTCTGTTTCTACCCACTTAGAAAAATATTCAATAGCTACCACTGCGAACTTTAGATTTCCCTTGGCTACTGGAAAGGGACCAATTAAATCCATACCCCATCTGGCCATAGGCCATACCGGAGCAATAACTTGAAGAGCTGTTGGTGGGCGATGATTTCGTCGACCCATCCACTGACATCCTTGACAAGTGCGGACTAAGCTCTCCGCATCAGCTGTTATTGTAGGCCAATAAAGCCCCTGGCGAAGTGTTTTTCCTGCCAAACCTCGAGGGTCTAAATGGCTACCGCAAAGGCCTTCATGAATTTCTCAAAGAATTTCTTGACCTTCGGCCTGAGATATACATCGGAGTAGAGGGGAACATACTCTGGCCTTATATAAAATACCGTTGATTATTTGATAATTTCTAGCCCTAAGCTTCAATCTTGAAAGTTGTGGCTCTTCAGGCAAATTTGTTCCTCCCTGTAAAAGTTCCATGATTGATTTTTTCCAATCTGCACTAGGAATGCAAAGAATCTCTGCAGAGGGAATTTGTGGCACCGAAGGTGTACTGAGCTCCTCATAAAAAGCTTCTTCTGGTACATCCACAGCTCCGGCTGTAGCTTTTGCTAAGATGTCCGCTTGCACATTTTCTGCTCTTGGTATACTCCGAATGGAAATACCCTTGAAGTGTGCTTCGATCTTACGGATTTCTTCTAAGTACTTTGCAAGCTCCGGATGCCGAACCTGAAAACTTTTATCTACGTGCCCTGCTACTATCTGAGAATCTGTCTTTATAACAACTCTTGTAGCCCCTAGAGCACGTGCTTTTCGGAGTCCCAGTAAAATCCCTTCATACTCCGCTATATTATTGGTAGACTTAAAGTTGAGTCTTGCGGAGTACATTGCTCTTTGTCCTGAAGGTGAAATTAATACTGCTCCAATGCCTGCTCTGGATGCTTGGAAAGCCCCATCAGAATAAACAGTCCAAACTCCGTCACTTGACTTCTCTGGAACCAAAGCTGCAGGTGGAGTCCATTCTGCTACAAAATGTGCTAAGACTTGCGATTTTATTGCTGTCCTTGCCAGAAAAGATATGCCGAAGGGTGCTAGCTCAACTGCCCACTTCCCAATCCTTCCAGTAGAATCCTAACTTCGGAGCATATCTCCCAAAGGATACGAAGTTGGTACAATTACATTGTGAGCCAAAAAATAATGTCTTAATTTCCTCGAGGCCATTATCAAAGCATAAACGAACTTTTCGAGTTCGGAATATCTTGTTTTCGCTCCTGATAATGCTTCGGACACAAAATAAAC
Organism: Zizania palustris; assembly: GCA_019279435.1. NCBI lineage: Eukaryota > Viridiplantae > Streptophyta > Magnoliopsida > Poales > Poaceae > Zizania > Zizania palustris. Next base: position 33,885,779 of record JAAALK010000079.1, on the reverse strand, counting down.
AGGATTTTGGACCAACTTCCCATTGAAATCCATTTCTCTAACAAGGACTGCACTGACAGCAGAACATGTAGCTGCAAGGTAAAGGAGTAGGGTTTCGTCCGCAGTAGGCACCGTGAGTGTAGAGAGATTACTAAGATACTCTTTAATATCTTCGAAGATTTTTTGACACTCCGGTGTCCATGCAAAATCTTCGGACCCTTTCAATGCTTTAAATATAGGCAAGCTTCTCTCCGCAGACCTTGATAAAAACCTGCTAAGTGTTGCCAGACGCCCAGTCAGCTTTTGCACTTGCTTTAAATTTTCTGGAGGAGCCATCTTTTGTAGCGCAGTTATTTGAGTAGGGCTAGCTTCAATCCCCCTGCTTGAAACTAAATACCCTAACAACTTTCTAGCCTTAGCTCCGAAGATACATTTTTCGGGGTTAAGACGGATCCCACATGCCCGAAGGCTATTGAATGTTTCTGCTAAGTCTAGGCTATGTTGGTGCTTTAAAGCACTCTTTATTACAATATCATCCATATAGGCCTCCACATTGCGACCTAATTGATGACCTAGAGCCTTAGCAACTAACCTCAAAAAAGTAGCCCCGGCATTTCTTAAGCCAAAAGGCATTCTTACATAACAAAAGACTCCCGAAGGAGTTACGAAGCTTGTCTTGATCTCATCTTCGCGCTTCAACCATATTTGATGATAACCAGAATACGCGTCAAGGAAGCTTAATAACTCCGAACCTGCGGTGGAGTCGACCAATTGATCAATTCGGGGCATGGGGTAGGGGTCACGAGGGCATGCTTTATTCAAGGATGTGAAATCAATGCACATGCGCCACTTTCTGGAAGATTTCTTTTTGACGAAGACTGGGTTGGCTAACCATTCTGTGTGAGCCACTTCTCTAATAATCCCAGCCTTCAACAATTTTTCAACTTCGTCTTTTGCCAGAACAGCTCTTTCTGCAGACATTTTTCGGAGTCCTTGCCGAACAGGCCGGGCCTTCGGGTTTACAAGCAAACTATGTTCAATGATATCCCGATCGACTCCGGTGATATCTTCGTCAGACCAAGCGAAGATATCTAAATTCTCTACCACCACCTTTTCCAAGGAGATTGCAACTTCTGGAGGTAAATCTTTACCAAATTGAAATGTATATTCTTTACCATCTTTCAGAATGATCTTCGCTGCGATCTCTCCTTCGGGACTTGGTCTCGGGAAGGATTTCTTTGAAGCTTCGGAAGGGCCTGAAAAATTTTCATGATTATCTTGTACATTGTTTACTTGTCTTGGATCAAGAGGGGGGCCATGACCATATTCCGCTCCCTGGGTGATAGCTTGATCTCCGAAGACAGTTAGGACTCCTGCTTGTGTGGGCATCTTCATGCACAAATAATTGTGATGCGCCACAGCTCCGAACTGGTTTAGCATGCCTCTTCCGAAGATGACGTTGTAGGCATATGGGGCATCTACAACATCGAAGATTACTTCTTCAGTTCGGGCCAACAAACCTTCTCCGAAGGTAACTTCCAGGCCTATTTGGCCGAGTGCATCAAGCGGAGGTCCTGCGAAGCCTTGCAAAGGGCGAGCCGCTGGAAGGAGATGCTTCTTAGAGATGCACAATTGATCGAAGGCTTGAACAAAAATAATGTCTGCCGAACTGCCTCCGTCAATCAACACTCTTCGAACTTTAGTGCCCGCAATATCGGCAGTAATAACAAGTGGGTCTGCATGCGGGAATTTAATGCCAGCTGCATCCTCCGCGGAAAAAGATATCGGTACATGAGACCACTCCGGCATAGCAGCTGCAGATGACGAAGTCCCAATGTGGCCCACTTCTCTGACGTAATCTCTTCGCTGTCTTTTTGACATGCTTCCGAGGGTACCTCCTCCGGAGATGGGGAGGACTACTCTTTTCCCTCGGTCTTGCCCTTCCTCTTGCTTCGGAGGTGGCATAACATTGGCCACTGGAGGGTGTCTTGCGGCTTCGAAGTTTTCTATCCGCGCCATAGCCTGGACCGGCTCCGGGCGCGCTGCAACTAGAACTCGGTCGGTAGTACCTCGAGCCAAAGTTCTTTCTAGATATTCTCCTCTTAGAGTGAGTATAGCCTTGCAAGTATCAGTTGCATGGCTTTGATTTTCACCATGAATGCAGCAAAAAAGGATCTGGCCTTTGCCAGCCATTTTCCCTGGTGGCCTCCAGCCGCTGACCTTGTTCCCCGAAGGCTGTGGAGCTCTCTGTGTGAACTTTTGCGGGGGTGCAATGTTCAAGACTTCAGAACGAGGGTGCTTTTGCCCCCTTCTCCGATCATGTTGAACTTCAAAGACTGGTTCTTGCGGCTGCGCCGAAGTTTTTACTTCTACTTTTACTTCTTGCAATATGGATGGAGTAGCTGCAGTTCTTCGAAGCCAACCCTCTTCCGACCTCGCATACTCCTCGAAGTATGACATCAGCTGAGAAACCGAGGATATGCTTTTCCGATGAAGCTTATCCAGGAGGCCTTGATGAGTGACACCTTCCCGAGCTGCATCAACTACCGAAGATGTAGACAACCCTCGGATCTGTGACTTCGTATGAGCGAAGCGCTTGAAATATTGCCTCAATGTCTCTCCAGGGAGCTGCTTCACCTGGAAAAGGCTTCCCGTTGACATTGGAGGCACGAAGGTGCCTTGAAAATTGCTTACGAACTTCTTCTTCAGCTTCCCCCATGAATTAATTGATCCTGGCTTCAAAGACCAGAACCACCTTAATGCCACTCCTTGAAGAGCTAACGGGAAGCACTTTGCCATGGTATCTCGAACTCCTCCACTAGCTTCAATTGCTAGGGCATAAGAACGGACAAACTCTCCGGGATCTTCATCTCCAGCATACTTACAGAGCTTCGAAGTCTTAAACTTCGGATCAAAGCGAACTTTCTGCAGCTCAGGATGCAGCGGAGATTCAGTATCGAAGGAGGCGTTCTCTGGGGCTTCGGGATAAACGGGTTCGTCATCTTCAGGCACTTCTGGGATAGCTGGGATGGCTTGAGAGCGAAGCCTGTTCGCAGCTTCTTGCCGCCATCTTGCTACTTCGGCTTGGAGGTTGGCCATTTGAGCGACCATATCTCCAAGATTGTCTTCATCTCCTCCGGAAGGATCTTCCGGGTCTTGAGAACTGGTAGGATCAGTTCGAAGTGGGATTGAAGGTGGAAGAGGGACTCCGGGTGGTCGAAGTATGGAAGGAGTTGGCGGAGGAACTCCGTATGTTTGAGGGATGGAAACTCCTTCCGGAGTTTGAGGTGGAGGGAATGTCGAAGGCCCTCCGACCTCAACCGTGTCGGATGGTGCCTCTCCGGAAATCCGAGAGGACCTCCGAACAGGGTTACGAGGTGTACTCCGCTTAGGAGGCATGATGTAAGAAATTGGTAGAGAACGAAGTTTTTTGGACTATGTTCCCCACGGACGGCGCCAACTGTTGGCGTAAAAGATTACGCTAACAGGTTTCTGTAGATTAGAAACTGACAAACGAAGTGTTTGTGAAGTGAACTGTTCTAACCCTCCGAAAGGATAATAACTTAGAATAGTTCGAATGTGTGTATTGAATAACTTGTATTCGGTCCCTATTACAGGGTGAAATGGGGAGTATTTATAGGCCCAAATATTAAGGAAAAGACCTATTTACCCCTCTATTACAACCAACATAGTGGATACTATTCGGTACTCTTGATAGGGCTAAAATGGTAAAAAACTAATCTAATAAAATAAAAGATAAATCTTCCATCTTAGCTGGCAGAAAAGATCTCAAAGAGCCTTAGTTCGAAGATATACTCCGAACCAAGGCCCATCTTCATACTTCGAACTTGACTCAGGACATCTTCGAAGATGGACGTCTGGAAACCTTCGAATCCATTATCTGCCTTTGTGCTGTTACGGCAATAACCCTGAGGATGGAATATTTTCCCCCAACAGATGTCAAGAGTGCTTTTCTGAACGGGTACATAGAGGAGGAAGTTTATGTTAGGCAGCCCTAAGGTTTTGAAAACCCAAAGTTTCCTCAACATGTTTTTAAGCTGCAAAAAGCTTTATACGGTCTGAAGCAAGCCCCCAGGGGTTGGTGTGACCGGTTAAAGTAGTTTTTGTTGGGGAAGGGCTTTGTGATGGGTTCTGTGGATAAAACTCTTTTTTTGCTCAGAGATGTTTCAGATTTCTTAGTCGCTCAGATTTACGTGGACGATATTATCTTTGGCGGTACTACTAATGCTCTTGTGTCCAAGTTTTCTGAGCAGATGCACAGTGAGTTTGAAATGAGCCTCATGGGTGAGCTCAAGTACTTCCTAGGGCTCCAGATCAAGCAGACCAAGGACGACACCTTCATCCACCAAATCAAGTACACTCACGACATGTTGAAGAAGTTCGATTTTGGTGGATAGCTGAAGCCTCAGATGACCCCAGTGGTCACATCTGGGGGCCTGGACAAGGACAAAAGCGGCGTCAAGATCAATGAGAGAGAGTTTTGAGGGATGATCGGTGCGCTGCTGTACTTGACGGCGACGAGGCCAGACATACAGTTCGCCGTGGGACTGTGCGCATGCTTTCAGTCTTCACCACACGCGTCTCATTGGCAGGCTGTCAAGCACATTTTTAGGTATCTCACCTATGCGCCTGATCTTGGTCTGTATTATTCAGCATCATCATCTCTTGATTTATCTGGCTTTTCGGACGCTGACTTTGGTGGGTGCCGGTTGGATCGCAAGTCGACTTCCGGTACTTGCCAGTTTCTTGGTTCTTCTCTTGTCTCTTAGTCTTCTCGAAAGCAGTATAGAGTTGCTCTTTCGACCACTGAGGCTGAGTATGTAGCTGCTGCTAGCTGCTGCTCACAGTTGGTTTGGATGATTTCCACGTTGCGAGACTTTGGGTTGTTCTTTCCTACTAGAGTTCCTCTGTTTTGCGACAGCATCAGTGCTATTAGTGTAGGGAAAAACCCTTGTCTCCATTCAAAAACCAAACACATTGATGTGCGCTTTCACTTTCCGAGGGATCAATATGAGAAAGGTGTCATTGACCTTTTTCATGTTGATACCCATCATCAGTTGGCTGACATTTTCACCAAACCCCTAGATCAGTCTACTTTTGAGCGTTTACGAGGGGATTTGGGTGTTGTGTATCCTTTTTAGGATATTTTGAGTCAGTTTTCTTTCTTCTTTACTCTTTTCTTGAGTCTTTTTGTGTGTGTTCATATCATGCATATTCACATATCACACTTTGAGCCTGCTTCTGTTATATGATTGAACTACTTTACTTATTCTAGCTGGTACATGCTTTTGATTACTTGTCGATGATCATGCTTTGCTTCAGTTCACTTGATATGTCTGATATCTGTCATATGCAAGGCTTTTATGCTTTAAAAATTGAAAAACGATCACCATTGCTTCTAGTAACTAGCATGTGTAGGCTGAATGCTTTTGATATCTGTTACATGCCTTGTAGCTAGTTCCTTACTTAGATGCAGATATGCAACTTGGACATCTATATGCTTTAACATGGAAATGTGCTATAAAATTGATAAAAATCAAAAATGAATGAAAATTCCATGCCTTTTTATGCTTGAATTGAAAAAATCCACGTAGGTTTGCTTAGTCGCATTGCATTGTTCTGGACTGCTTACCATAGCACTTTGGTATGAACTAGGACAGTGTAGTGTTTGCCAAGAGCAATGTCTTAAGCTTCTGATGGTCCAGTTCTGGCCTAGGCTTGACTTGGTCAGTTAGCATAAGGTTTGACATGCAAATAACCCCGGGAAAAAATGAAAAAGGAAAAAGAAAAGGCCTGAAAATTAAAAAGATAACAAGTTTGCTGAAGCACTTTGTTCTGGAAAATGCTTATCTTGGTAGATATCAGTTAGCTTTTGTATCTCATGTTTTACCTTGCTTGTCAACTAGAAAATGTGGTGATGCTTTTGTTTGCGAGAATTGACAAATGCGTGCTAATGACTTTCTTTAGATATCATCTGTTGCACTGATCATGCCATGTGTCTTAGACAGTATGTCTTTTGCTATACCTATTTGATGTTGTAATTGCAGTTAATCATATATGAGAAGCATGCTTACTACACTCCACCTTCACCGAGTTGCATTCATTGCATATTTTGAGGGGGAGTTGCATTTCAGGGGGAGTCTGTGTCTCTTTAGAGTGCTTCTAGTCTTGCTTGATGAGTCCAATTGTCAACAAGGGGGAGAAATTTTTGGGAGAAGAGTTAAAGGGGGAGTTTTGGCTTTCTCTGGGATTTGTTTCAGGGGTAGTTTTTGTCCCGTTTGTCCTTTCTCTTTTGATATCCTTGTTGATAATTTTGAGATTGCACTCGTTTTGAGCTTTTATTTTTGGTTAACCATAATGACCGCTTTCTTGCTTTTGTTTGGCTTTTGGTAATTAGGGTTAAACTTTTACTTTATTTTCTTCTTCTCTGTTTTCTTGTGCTTTGTTTTTGTGTTTCCACATGTGCTCGCGGGTACTAGAGAGCTGATGAAGAGAAGTGTTGACAATGCACTCATCAAGGGGGGCATTGAGGAGCCATGCTGAAGAGCGTGGGCCTCATGGCTCCAGATGTGATGAGTCATTGTCAACGAAAGTCAAAGAGGACTGAAGAAGAGAAGACCTATTGTGTCTGGGCCACATCTGACTCAGGTACACGGGTAGCGAGCGACTGTTAGGCAGAGGGGCCACGAAGTCGTGCTGGCCCAATCCGGGTACATGGGCTAGGAGCAGCAGAGGATCCACTGGGCCGTTGACAAGGATTGACTCAGGTACACGGGCGGCGAGTGATTGCCGGGCTGAGAGAGCTGCGGAATCGGGCCGGCCCAATCCAGGTACCTGGTGAAAAGTCGGTGGACGCTTTGTCAGTTTTGGTGCAAAACTGATGACCGCTGATCTCGGATCGGACCGTTCTGGGGCGAAGCCATAGTCGCTACGAAAGCTTCGCTTCCGGATAAGTCATCTATAAATAGGAGTTTACTTTTTTGTCCTTAGGCCCACAGTCAGTCAGTCGAGTCTGTAAAAATATCCTAAGGGCAATTTGGTCTTTTCCAGTTTATTTCAGCGTCTGTAAAAACTCTAAGGGTCTTTTGGAATTTTTCCTAGGCTATTGGGCTGCCTATATATAGGGCCCCAATCCCTAGGGTTAGGGTTACCCATTCTAAAATCCAGTTTAATCTTACTAAAAGTTTGGGTCACTTTTTGTGTTCATCTCCTGGCGTTTTGTCCCTCTCCACCGTCATCGGTTCTTGCACATGTCGGTTTGTGCGTTTCTGGTTGCTTCTGCCTTCTGAGGTCACCGTAGAAACTTTCGTTTCTTCTTAAGATCTCTATTGATTGCAATGGTTTTTACCGAGCACATCTATTTTATTGAATCTGCTATCTCGGTAGCCATTGTTGATTCACCACTCGGGCTAGCTGCAGTCTAGGATTATTTTTAATCTTCAGTTTTTTTATTGCAGCGGTGGCTACAGTCTGATCAGAGTAGTACCTATCGATTTGCTTGCTTAGGGTCTCTAGTATTGCACAACTATTTTAGCTTTTTGACTGCTTGATCAGAGGTTGTGTGGATCAATGTTCTTGGTAGTAGCCTGGTAGCTATAGATGTGCATCCTTGCAGTTTTTGGCTTAGCCTGATAGGGCTATCTTTGCTAGCAGCCTATAGCCTGTCTAAGGTTAGCTGCAGCAGACAACTTGCAGGAAGTTGCAGCTGCTGCTCATATGATTTCCAGGACACCTATTGCGTGGAGTGGTGCATCAAAGCTGAGAGATAAACTGTTTTGTATCAGTTTTCTAGACTCATTCATTTTTTATCTAAACTGTTTCTGTGCTAGTTCTCTCGAAGCAATATTCTTTGCAGAATCATTTTTGCTCTGTCATGATCGAGATTCATTTTTCGAAGCTCCAACGTGGATCCCACTGAATACAACCTTTCAGACTTTGAACTTTGTATTTTTGTTTAGGACTTCGCTTTTTGCTTCGATGTACGGTATAGGCTTCGCAGGAATTACCCGAAGTTTGCTAGAGCTCCGTGAGCGAAGATAGCTTCGTTCAGAGAAGCGAAGCTTCGTTGCGAAGTCTGCTCTGTAGTATTTCGAAGCTTGTCGCCGCGTCTTCGGATAGACTCCGATTTTGTTTCACTGATGAAGCCCGTGCCCGCACGTTAGTTTCGATCAAAATATTTCGAAGTACTACTTGCGAAGCCCTGCTGTTGCTGTGATTAGCTCCGCTCTTTCTTTGTCTCTGTACACGTTTTTCCGAGAAAACAGTACACTTCGCTAACAGGCATACTTCGCAACTTCAGTTTACTTCGAATATTATATTGCTTTGCTTTTGGATTTGCAAAGTTTACTTTTCGGAGGCTGTTTTGGAGCTACTTTGATCCGAAGTAGGTTTCAAACTTTGGTGGGTTTCAGAGTCCTGATTAGTGACCTCTGGTTGATTAAGCTTCGGTAGTTTCCGGTACACTTCGTCAGCCTTCGCACAAGGACTTCGAAGCAGGCTTCGACATTGCAGGCTTCGTCAAGTACCGAACAGGAGACAACCTTGAACAGTAAGACTCATCGTTTACGTGCACTCATGATTAAATCTCTGTGATGATCTATTTCTGTGAAGTTTGATTTGCCATGTTTTAAATGCTTTGTTAATCTGCCTTTAAGTACTGTGTTGGTGTTTCTTCGTCTAGGACACCGGTCGTTTATAGGCTAGATATTTTTAGGCTTTGTTGATCTGTTTACTTTTCCCTGCTTAGTCTGTTGAGGTGCGTTGGGTGTTGGGAGCAGGCCATTGATTCGAAAGAATTTTTAGGCGCCCATTCACCCCCCTTTGGTCGCTACTTTCGGTCCTACATCTGTTCAAATCCCGGAAATCAATGCATACCCGTATCTTTCCACTCCCTTTCTTCTCTACAAGCATCATGTTAGCAACCCATTCCATGTATCTGCACGGCCTAATAAATTGAGCCTTGAGTAGTCGCTCCACTTCTTCTTTAACTCGGTCATAGACGGACGAATTAAAGCGGCGGGGGGGGGGGCTGCTTATAAGGCATAAATCCGGACTTGATCAGCAGCCGATGCTCCACAAGCTCGCGGCTTAGCCCTGACATCTCGCTATACTCCCATGTGAAACAATCGACATACGACCGAAGTAACTTTATTACTTCAGCCTTTTCATCGGGCTGCAAATGTTGGTTTACAAAAGTAGGCCTTGGGATGCTACCATCACCTATGTCGACCTCATCCAAGGGATCGACCGACGCAAAACCTTGTCCTAATTTTTCTACTTCGCTAAAGTCCTCGATGGCTTCGGCAATACCGTCCTTATTAGACCGATACTACTCCATGCGAGACTTTAGCCAATCTAGATTACCCTTGCTAGACATGACTATTAATACAAAAATAGTCGTGCTACTCCAGCCGGCTTTACAGACACTGGTACAAACCGTCCTCCGGATACACTAACAAAATCGTAATCCGAAAGATCTCTACCTGATAGACACTCTACTTTGTTATGGACGGCGTCAACCGACACATCAACCAAAGCTACTTGGGCCAAAGTATCCGCGGGGATGACCTCCACTTCATCGCCGTCCCACTGTATCAAGCACTGGTGTAGAGTAGAAGGAATGCAATAGTTTGCGTGAATCTAGTTGCGTCCGAGTAACACGCTATAGTTACCTTGTACATCGACGACGAAAAATGTTGTTGGCAATGTCTTATTGCCCACCGTCAACTCCATAGAGAGTACTCCCTTGGCCTCGGAGCTCTCACCGTTGAAGCCGTTGAGCATCAAGTTGGTATTTTTTAGGTCATCCTCGTCCCTATCAAATTTCTTCAACAACGAATAAGGCATTAAGTTAACAGTGGTGCCGCCGTCGACGAGCATTCGGGAAATCAGCTTCCCATCAATGTGACCTCTGACATAGAGGGGTTTTAGATGGTGAGCCGAGTCCTCGGGCTTCTCGAAGATGGCATTGCGCGGACCGAGGTTCAAATGAGCAACCTCGGCCTCATCCTGTGGTAGGGCGAACTCGGCAGGCACCGTGACGATGTTGATGTCCATCACCCGGGGCGCGGGTCCCTCAGAGATGGGCGAGTAATCATCGTCGAGCATGTTGTCATCGTTGTCGCTTGGACTAGGAGTTGGGTTGGTCATCTCAACCGGCTTCTCCCTCCATACCTGTTTGGTAGCTGGGCGAGGGCGGATTTCTTCGAAGATAGCATCGCGCTCGGCCTCAGCTTTCTTCTCGCGCATCTCCTGTGCCTGTAGTCTTTGTAGGCGTCTCTTCTGTGATTTGGACATGCCTAGAGGGGCCCAAGATGGCTGTGGCTTGGCGCCTGGTGCTACTATTCAGCTTCCATTAATTTTGGCCGAAGTGGTATTGTGCCCTTCGGCCTTGTGTTCCCTGTGTTCGGAGGGGGCTTCGCTGCGAACCTCGTCGGACGGACCGGCCTTGTCAGGCCAATCGAGCCAGGCTTCGGCGCAGAGTCCGACCAAAGCATGAGACTTACCTCCGTCAGACCTTGGTGACAAAGTTCTCGGGATTGGGACTTCTTGAGACCCAACTCTGATGGTTATGGATTCGGACTCCCTAACCTCGGCCTCCATGTGCTCGCACCCTTCGGCTGTGCTCTGCAGGTCCGATTTGAGGCACCACGGACAGTCTGTGGACGATGCCACCCTCCGCTGCGTCTGTTTGCCCCTGCCATCCATAATACTCCGAAGGGGTATTAATGTTCTGTTTCCACACTCCTACGTCGGGGTTCTTTGGCACGAGTGTGCGAGTGCGCGGTCCTCCAACAATTACCTCTTTCCCTTTAGCCGACTCGGCCTGTTCTGGCCGAATCAATACCTTCTTTTCGCCGAGGTCGACAGCGTTGACTGGAAAAGGATCTTTATCCAGCTTCATCTTCGGATCATGGTCTATCTTCAATCATCCTTCCTCTATGGCCGATTGTATCTACCGTCGAAAAACATTGCAATGATTAGTATTATGCGAATGTGAATCATGCCACTTACAGTATGGATGCTTCTTTAACTCATCGGCAGGTGGAATGACTTGACCCTTAGGTATCCTGAGAAGCTGACTTTTTAAGAGAAAATCAAATATTTTATCACATTTAGTTATGTCAAACGAGTACTTGACCTCACTAAGTCGATTCTTTGTGGGGAACGGTCGTAACTCGGAGCAGGTGATAGGTTTATTCTTAGTGTTCCAAACCCACTCGGCCGCGTACATGTCGGCCGAATCCTCCTCCTCTGACTCTTTCTCATCAGAGTGTTCCATGATGTGGATTTTAGCCCTAGGCTTGCTAAACGTCTTAATAAACTTTTTATCTTTGGCTCGGCCTTTCTGGACCAGAGCCTGCTGTAAAACTTGGCTAACTTCTAAAATGTTTTGGTTATCTAACCTCTCTTTGATTTCAGAACGCAACCCATTAAAAGATAATTCCGCCAAGTCCCTTTCTGAAATATTAAGGCTAAAACATTGGTTTCTAGTATCCCTGAAACGCTTGATGTACTCAGAGGCGCTCTCACTAGATTTCTGCTTAACCGATGTCAAATGCGAAAGCCTGAGTTTTGTCTCACCTGTGTAGAAATAATCATGGAATTTCCGCTCTAAATCATCCCACGTTTGGATGGAGTTCGGTGGGAGCACTGAAAACCAAGTGAAAGCTGTGCCGGACAGCGAGAGAGAAAATAGTCTAACCTTTAGAGCATCTATCCCGCTAACCTCTCCACACTATGCCAAAAATTGGCTAACGTGCTCTAGTGTGGTCTTGCTACCCTCACCATCGAACATAGTGAATTCAGGGATTCTATAGCCACGGTGGTAGGGCACTGTATCAAGATGGTTGGGGTACGGCTTACGGTAAACCATAACCCGTCCCTTGGGCACGAAGTCGGCACACTCTCTAAATAGTGCGTGGACCCGCTCTTCTATGTCATCTTGGTATGTTGCTTGTGTGCGCCTCTCATGCGGGGGCGCCACACGCGGTGGGATATTAGCGTGTCGGCCATGGGTTTCTTCCCTACGCGCTATTTGTATGGTGTGTTCGTGTCCGGGCGCCTGCGCATGTGGTGCGGGCAGCGCGGGCACCGGCGCAGGTGGTGGCGCGTAGTATGCAGTGTTAGCTTGACCGTAGGTATAATGATTGGTCTCGGCCATAAGTGATGAGGCCGAAGACATGATTGTGCCGGTGCTGTCGTTAGTCCTACCGTATACGTGGTTTGCCGGTGGTGCACTAGCAATGGGAACCGAGGGCATGGCCTCAGTAAAGCCGAAGCTCCTAAGAGTCGCCTCCACTTGGGAGCTGACTGCCGAATCTAAACGGTTGGCTACCAAAGCGCTAACGGCTTGATCTACTGATGTGACTATTTTTTGTTCAATTTCTAAAGAGGATAACCTGGTGATACAGGTGTTACCTGGACCTGAGCGAGGTCGGGGGTGATGATGTCGCGGTTGATGAAGCCTGCGCGTGTCTTGACATAGCCCCCAAGCATCATGTCTTGGAGCGCCTTTCACTTTGCCTCGATCTCTGCTCGGTCTTCTGCAGGGATATCTTCAAGTGTAGGTGACAATATGTTGCGGTTGTCGATATCCGCGCCTCCTATTGCGTCCATTGGTGGTGAAGACGTAGTAGTCGATGTAGATGTACCGGTGGCCGATGTAGACGTACTCATCATGTTGGCGTAGCCTTCCCCAGTGGAGTCGCCAAAAAGTGTGTTGACACGGAAATGTGCCCCCGCACTTGGGTCAGTTCGACGATCCAAAAGTGCATGGATACTTAGGGACAAGCCTAAGCGTGACGTGGCACTGACGTCGCGTTCTGACTACCCTTAGTAGTGATAAGGGGGGTGGAGTTGCTAGGCAACCAGATTACGCAAAATAATCCAATTAGCCGAAAGAGATAGATTAAACAGAATAAAATCAGCAAACCAGTCGGAGCCCGTCTGGTTCGAAGTCTTGTGCGAAGGGTTCACCGAAGTGTACCTTCAGCGTCTGGTGCGAAGTACTCCGTTGAAGGGTGCTTCGGCGTTCGGACTGATCTGGCCGAAGATGGACTCCAAACGGATCTAGACGCGATGATCACCTCCGAACAGCGGGGTTCGGCGTGCGATCTCCGATACAGCAAACTACGGAATAGTGACGTGAGGGCCGCGCCCGAGTGCAACTTCATCTGGTGCGGAGTATAGTCATGGAGAAGCCCGTTGCGACGAAGTATGATGGCGAAGCCTGTTGTCGGAGCCTGCAGTCCCGCTGAAGGGTGTCTTGGGACCTCCGAAACCGATCTCTCAACTCCGGACTCCTCCGACGAAGTAGCTCCGAATGTAGGAACCTACAACAAAGATGTTTCGATGTACCAATTCGGTCTGAAGACCGAATTTTGCTAAGTGTTGCACTAGTAGCGAAGGTAACAATATGTTACGCAGATTAGTGGATACTTCACAGGTGAAGTAACAAGGTGATAGCAATCTATTACGTAGATTAACGGATACTTCACAAGCGAAGTAACAAGGGTTACCACTGTTCCGTAGAGGCCGGCGGAGGGCTTCCAGGCAAACCCATGAAGAGGTACAGGAAAGTAAAGGTAAAGTAAATACGATCAAAGCATGGGGCTTTGGTTTTGTTTGAGTTGGGGGGGTCTCTATGCCGGCCTTGCCTCTCTATTTATAGGGGCTTAATTCCCAATCTAATATGCTATTAATCCGGCCAGATAGAGATAAATATTGAGTTGGAAACGCATACAATTTTACCTCTGCCGAAGTGTGCTTCGGCCAGGCCCATCGCGGCCTGCTCCTTGGGCCGAAGCTTCGGTAGCGTGGGCCTCCGAAGGCTTCCCGGCCAAAGCCCATGAGCTGGCTAGAGGCTTTCGGAGCCCATAGCTCGATGGACTTTGGCCTGGTAGAGCTTCGGACAGACCCTGGACATGCGTATTTTGGGCCCAAATCACCAAAATTGATATTTTGACAATCTAGCCATTAATGCCATTTTTTGCTATCAACAGCTTGCCTGCATGTCCTCTCAGTTTTAGAAATAGTATGAGTAACATGATGCTTACGATATGATCGTAGGGCTTAAGGGCATGTTTTAGGACCAAGCAAGGGCAAAAAGATACAATGTGTCTAAATGCTTGTTTGGTAGTAGGCTGGCTGAAGGGAGCCTAATGAGCCCTCATGTGATCAAGATGATTGGTTGTGTAGAGACTCTAGAGAGATTGGGCACTCCACTGGATCCATACCTCGCTATTGATGTTATTCTCCGGTCGCTCCCACTAAGCTTTGAGCCGTTCATCATGAACTACAACATGGTTGGACTGGAGAAGACACTAGCTGAGTTGCATGGGATGCTAAAACTATTGAGGAGAGTACCAGGAAGGCTCCAAACCATGTGATGGTTGTTTAGAATGAGGGCAAAAAGAGGAGGAGGAATAAGTCTAAGACTACAGATGCGATCTCTAGTGCGAAGTATAAACTGACTAGAAAGTCTAGGTCTTGTCCTGCTAACTCTGATGTGTGCCACCATTTCCACAAGCCTGAGCATTGGAAGCGCAACTACAAGGTGTACCTGGAAGAGAAGAAAAACAAGAAGGGAAGTGGGACTTCCGCTTCAGATATTGATGTTATTGAAATTAATCTTGCTACTCATACGAATGATTCATGGGTATTTGATACCAGATCGATGATTCATACATGCAAATCATTGCAGGGGTTGAGTAGAGTAAGAAAGTGTGCAAGTGGCGAGCTGGATATCCGCGTCGGGAATGGTGCAAAGGTTGCAGCGTTGGCTATCGGCGTTTATTCACTGTCGCTACCGTCATGATTAGTTTTGGAGTTAAATAATTGTTATTTCATTCCCGCCTTAGGCAGAAACATTATCTCTTCTTCATGTTTAGAGGAAGATGGTTTTGAATTCATAATAAAGAACAAGAGTTGTTCAATATTTTCAAATGGCATGCTCTATGGTGTTTGTCCATTAGTGAATGGATTGTATATTCTGAGTCTTGACGATGCACACTTTTATAACATTAGTACTAAGAAACAACGACACAATGATTTGAATCCCACCTTCATCTGGCATTATCGTTTGGGTCATATAAATGAGAAGCGTATATAGAAGCTCCATAGTGATGGGCTTTTGGAGTCATTTGATTTTGAATCATATGACACATGTGAGTCTTGTTTACTTGGCAAGATGACAAAGACGCCTTTCAACTGGACAGAGTGAGAGGGCGAGTGAGCTATTGGCCATAGTACATAGTAATGTGTGTGGTCCAATGAGTCACGCGACTATGAAAAGTTTTAGTACTTTATCACTTTTACCGATAACTTTAGTAGATATGGCTATGTCTACTTGATGAGGCATAAGTGGGAATCCTTCAAAAAGTTCAAGGAGTTCCAGAATGAGGTACAAAATCATGCTGACAAGATGATTAAATTTCTATGATTGAATCGTGGGGGTGAATATTTGAGCCATGAGTTTAGTGATCATGTGAAGCAGTGTGGAATTGTTCCACAGTTGACTCCACCCGACACGCCTCAATGGAATGGGGTGTCCGAGCGGAGAAACCACACTTTGTTGGACATGGTGTGGTCCATGAAGAGTCACACTGATCTTCCATTACCCTTTTGGGGTGACGCTCTAGAAGCCGCAACTTTCACGATTAATAGAGTTCCATCTAAGTCAGTAGAGAAGACGCCATATGAGATGTGGTCTGGGAGGCGTCCCAGTGTGTCTTTTCTAAAGATTTGGAGTTGTGAAGCGTATGTCAAATGTATGACGTCTGACAAGCTCAGTCCTAAGTCTGACAAGTGCTTATTTGTGGGGTATCCTTGGGAAACCAAAGGATACTATTTCTATAATAGAGAGGAGGTCAAAGTGTTTGTCGCTCAAAACGGTGTGTTCCTTGAGAAAGAGTTTCTCTAAAAATGAGTTAGTGGGAGGACTGTGCATCTCGAAGAGGTTCGAGAGCTACTAGAAAGTGTTCTAGATCCCACTGAGCTAGAGAAAGAGGTTTAAGATGTTGCAGACCCTGTTATGGATGTGCCAGTCCGACGGAGGTCTGGGAGAGTAGTCCATGCGCCAGAGAGGTACATGTTCTTGACCACTGGGCATCGCGACGTGTTGTTGTTGGACAATGACGAGCCCAAGACCTATGCAGAAGCAGCGATGAAACCAAACTCTGAGAAATGGTTTGGAGCCATTGGATCCGAGTTGGAGTCCATGCGTGTCAATCAAGTTTGGAACTTGGCTGATCCACCCGATGGTGTAAAAAATATTGAGTGTAAATGGATCTTCAAGAAAAATATAGACGTTGATGGAAATGTTCACATCTATAAAGCACGATTGGTGCGAAAGGTTTCATAAATATTTAAGGTGTTGATTATGATGAAATGTTTTCACACTACTACAAAGCGACACTGTAGCGGCGGGCAAAATCGACCTATAGTGGCGGGCATCCAGTCCGCCACTGCTCTAACGCCACTGCTATCGCTGGTTAGCAGTGGCGGTCAGAGCGCCCGCCACCGCTGTGTAAACAGCAGTGGCGGGCACGCTGACCTCATCGGCCCGCCACTGCTATTATCAATATCAGTGGCGGGCATATGATGTCAGCGCGCCCGCCACCACTATGTCAACAGCAGTGGCGGGCGCGCTGACCTCATCTGCCCGCCACTGCCGTTATCAATAGCAGTGGCGGGCAGATGATGTCAGCACGCCCGCCACCACTGTGTCAACAGCAGTAACGGGCAAGCTACCTCATCTGCCCGCCACTGCTGTGTATAAGCCATAACACAGAATGCTGTGATCCCACAAACCAAAACACAGAAATTATATGCTTCACACAGCCATCCACATACACAGCAGCAAAACATCCACATATCCACATACACAGCAGCAAAACATCCACATATCCACATACACATCCACAACAAAAACACATCAACACAATAACCATCAATCTCATCAATTTTCAAAAATTTACAAAGTTTACATTCTTCCGGTTTATGTTTCACAATAACCATCCATCAACACAATTCATTGTTTCACAAATACATGCTCATGCGGTTTATGTTTTCTTGGAAGGCTAACTCATATCTTAATTGGTTCACCTTTTCAATCTTCCGGCCCAATCATACAGAGTTGGATGCTTGGCCACTTCACTCTCAGGATCGAAAAATACTCCAAGCTCATGAAGAATCTCATGCATCGTGAAGCGGCACATCCTTGATACGATTTCGTACATTTGTGATTCAGAGAGTTGGCTCTTCTGGGCAACAGTTGATGGACCTGACGCCTGCATACGTAAAATATAAGTACATACGCTGCAAGTTATATTAGATTAACACACAAGAAATCAACTTACTTCTTTAGTATCCTCAGATACTGTCCGCCCAAACATTCCTAAGTTATTGCTCATGAAATCACAAGTATAGTAGCCACAATGCACGGAACCAAGAGATTGTTTGTGACACTTCAAAATAGACAAAGTTAGAACGATATATAGTTTGGCTTTATCAATTGAATTAACAAATTTAAAAATATAATATTACCGGATAGTTGGTTCTGATAAGCATTTCTTTCGGCCTTTGTGGATCATGTGGGCCACCTAACTTTTCCACGTAGTATCTATATGCACTCTGAATAACATTTAATATATCTTGATATTCTTTTTTGGGTTTATCGAGCGAGTCGAGCACATAAACCCTTGAGCTCTTTGGATATATCAGAAGTGCAATCCAATGATCACTATCGAAAGAAGTAATATATGATTATGTTAGTTTCATAATCGATAAAACGTGTTTAAGTGGATATAGTGGGTATACTTACTTAAAGTTATATGCCCCACTTATCATTTCTCTGTCCTTCCATTGATACATGCACCGCGCAATATACAACGCGGCACAACTCCTTTTGTTCTTCTTAAGTTTGTCTTCGTCTTTATTGAACATCTTTCTTTGAAATTTTTTCTTACCCGCAGTCCAATACTTGCTATCATTCTGGTTTAGTGTCGGGTTCAGCGCACTTTGGCTTATTAATGACGGGTTTAAGTACCCATACAATTTAGACTCGTCACCGCGTGAATTACAACTGCATATGTTATAAAACAATAGTCAATATAAGACATTATTTATTTTTGCTTTGTATTGACAAAGTATAAAGTACTTACATGCACCAGAGCATCATGCTTGTGATGTCGGTTCGCTTCAGACGAAACATCCGATGGAAGTCATCGAAAAATAGTGCAAGCTTAAACTCTGGGCAGTTGAATATTTCTTGTGGAACCTTCAGTTCTATTTGTGTTACTCCTAACGAAGACGCTTCGAGGTACCAGTCATGAAATGTTTTCATCGTCCAAGGCATACAATTAAGTACTCCTTGGGGTAATAATGGTTTGCCTGGTTCGTATTCGATATAATCCTCGTCTCCGTAGGTCCTCTTATCAACAGAAAGTGAGCCCGCATGCTTTTGTACTGGAGCCTTTATGGGAGCCGCTTCGGGCATAGAACGTGTTTGCCCCAAAGTATTAAAAAATTTATGCATCTCAGATTTCAGCACAGAACACTGCCCAGCTTGAACAGTTATCTTGTGGATTGCTGGCTTTGGGCATGCATCTTGTTTTTCAGGCTCGGCGGCAACTAGCACTGGCACTTTTGTTATGGGCTTGGCCACCGGCACTTGAGGATCAGCCGGAACTGGCACTTGAGGCTCAATCGGAACTAGCACTGGCATTTGATCTGGCTCTGGCACATTTGTGTTGGGCTCATCAGTAGGCTCAAGCACTGGCACTGGCTTTGTCACTTGAGGATCAGAAGTCACTTTCGATTCTATCACTTCTGCCACTTTATTGGGCACTGGCTCTTCCTCTGCCTTTTCCTCTATTTCACGCTCATCAACAGGTGATAATGATCCTATATTTTGCACATCCTGAGATGAAAGATATGTGGGGGATTGTGATGAGACAATAGGTGATTTACTCTGAGAACTTGTCTGCAGTAATTTGATATCTCGGCTCGCCCATAGGACAAAGTTATTTAGAGCATCTCCGATTGTCTCAATCCCCTCATCAGGCATTGGAAGATCCAAGGGGTCATTAATAAATCTGTCGTTGGTGATCTCATTGACCTGAACCTTGGTATAGTCAGCAGGAATAGGCCGATTGTGAAATAAATCCCCAAGCATAGCAATGCCTCGTGCAGCCTCTTGGGAATGCCCTTTGCGCCCTATCGGTACATGCTTTACCAACAATAGTGGCGGGCGCTGGTGCTGCCGTCAGCACCAGCAACTCTAGTGGCGGGCATCTAATGGCCCGCCACTACAGTGGTTTTGCCCAACGCCACTACAGTGACAGTTTGTAGTAGTGTCACCCGTCGCTATGCTTAAGTCTATTCGGATCATCCTAGCTATTGCCACATTTTATGATTATGAGATATGGCAAATGGATGTCAAGACAACTTTTCTAAATGGAAACTTAAGTGAGGATGTGTACATGACACAGCCTGAAGGTCTTGATGGTCCGGGGAATGCTGAGAACATTTGTAAGTTGCTAAAGTCCATTTATGGATTGAAGCAAGCTTCTCGGAGTTGGAATCTTCGCTTTGATGATGTAGTCAAAGGGTTTGGCCTCATCAAGAACGAAGAAGAACCTTGTGTTTACAAAAAGGCTATTGGGAACTCACTTGTGTTTCTAGTTCTATATGTGGATGACATATTGTTGATTGGAAACGACATTCCTTTGTTGAATGTTGTCAAGACTTCATTGAAAAATGGTTTTTCGATGAAAGATCTTGGAGAGGCAGCATACATTTTGGGCATAAAGATCTATAGAGATAGATCAAAACGGTTAATTGGATTAAGCCAAAATATGTACATTGAGAAGGTTTTGAAACGGTTCAAAATGTAGAATTCTAAGAAGGATTTTCTGCCAATGTCACATGGTATTTCTCTTAGTAAGACTAAATGTGCTGTGACACCTGATGATCTAGAGAAGATGAGTGTTGTTGGCATAAAAGATTACGCTAACAGGTTCTTTAAAGTTAAGAACTAACAAATGAAGTGTTTGTGAAAGCGGACTATCTCAAGCCTCCGAATAGGATAATAGCTCGAAGTAGTTCGAAGTTGTGTATTGAATATCTAAATATTCGATCCCTAGCTATTACATGATGAGAAGGGGGGTATTTATAGATAAAAACTCTAAGGAAAAGACCTTTTTACCCCTCAATTACAACCGACATAGTGGAAACTATTTTGGTACCCCGAATAGAGCTAAAATGTTAAAGTATGTTCGAAGGAGGTAGATAAAGTAGATGTCCCATCCTTCTGTCTGTTTTCCACTATGGAGGGGAAGCCTTCGGAGGGTCTCTTTAGACCAGAGTCTGAACAGACCCTCCGACTTTAACCCTTCTAGTTTGGAGACAAGTCTTGGACTTGGAGATTATGATTTGTCTTTGTCTTGGAATCTTGAAGATCCTGAGGATGAAGTATTTTCCCCCAATAGTAGCCCCTCGAATACGCTTCTCCGAATAACCTGTATAGCAAGGAGAGCAGTATACGCAAGAAATATTTTCATGCTCAGGGACATAGAAAAAATTCAAGGTATTATAACCATTCGAAGTGTCTTTAACATCGAGGTGTATCGGTCTCAAGCTTCGAACATGAATCTCTGTGTGAAAGCCTCGCAACGAAACAGACCATTGCGAATGCGGAGCATCGCAAGGAGCCATTAAATTTGAGCCGTTACCCCTCAAGTAGTCGTTAGGCTTTTTTGAGAAAGTAACGAACACAAATTTAACTGCGGCTTCACACATTTTTACCTTCTGGTCCCACTTGTCAGTGACAGAAGTTGAATCTGCAAGTGTGAATGCACATGGGAACCGGGCTAATCGAAAGCAGAGGGGTTATAAAAGGAGGACTCGAACCGCGACGGAAAATTTTTACAGAGCTTCGGTTCTAAGCCTCCACATTTTCACCTTCATACCCTCTCCAACGCTTTTGAGAAAAAAAATCTGATGGCGAGGACTAGTGCAAGGGTGCCGACGGCGATGGGGACTCTAGCGTAGAGGCAAGCATGGGCTGCATCGGCAGTAGCGGCAATGGCGGGAGCCCCGGGGGGTTCTTGGCCAAAGAATCCTCGAGAACTCCGTCCGCCATCCAAGAAGCCACTGAAGCAAAGCTTTCTCCTCGGGCAATCAATGTGTTCAGCAGAATCCATTGAGGAAGCCGTGAATGGGAAGCTGGGTCTAGGAATGCGGACTTGAGTTCCTAGAACAAAGGTGATCCCGGTGCTGCGGAGCGGAGAAGTTGTGGTCTTCGAAGCCATTTTTGAAGCGGGGCTAGGCCTTCTGTAGGACTGAAAGTAGCAACTAGAGGGGGGGTGAATGGGCGCCTAAAAAATTCTTTCGAATCAATGGCCTGCTCCCAATACCCAACACACCTCAAAAGACTAAGCAGCAAAGCGAGAATAGATTGCCTAAGTCGAGAAACACCAGTAAAGTGCTAATAGGCAGATTAACAAAATATTCAAGACATGGCAGATCAAACTTCTTAGTAAAATAATCTAAGTACACATGGAATGGGATGAGAAGTTACTGTTCAAAATATGTCTCTTGTTCGAAACTTGGCGAAGCCTGCTTCGAAGCCTGTAGTGTCGAAGCCTACTTCGAAGCCTACTTCGAAGCCTGTTGATTTGAAGCATGCAGATTCGAAGCCTGCAGATTCGAAGCATGCTGATTCGAAGCCTGCTGATTCGAAGCCTGTTGATTCGAAGCCTGCAGATTCGAACCCTGCTGATTCGAAGCCTGCGGATTCGAAGCCTGAGGATTCGAAGCCTGCAGATTCGAAGCCTGCTGATTCGAAGGCTGCTGATTCGAAGCTTGTAGATTCGAAGCCTGCAGATTCAAAGCCTGCAGATTCGAAGCCTGCTGATTCGAAGCCTGCAGATTCGAAGCCTGCAGATTCAAAGCATGCTGATTCGAAGCCTGCTGATTCGAAGCCTGCAGATTCGAAGCATGCAGATTTGAACCCTGCTGATTCGAAGCCTGCGGATTCGAATCCTGCTGATTTGAATCCTGCTGATTCGAAGGCTGCTGATTCGAAGCCTGCATATTCGAAGCCTGCATATTCGAAGCCTACAGATTCGAAGCCTAGGGATTCGAAGCCTATAGATTCGAAGCCTGTGGATTCGAAGCCTGCAGATTTGAAGCCTGCAGATTCGAAGCCTGCTGATTCGAAGCCTGCGGATTCGAAGCCTGCGGATTCGAAGCCTGTTGATTCGAAGCCTATGGATTCGAACCTGCAGATTCGAAGCCCGTGGATTCAAAGCCTGCAGATTCGAAGCCTGCTTCACAGAGTTGGACTTCACACAAGAAAAGGGGCTTCGACAGAAACAGCCAGAGAAGAAACTAGACACTATCTGTTCAATCAAAAAGGCTATGAGGAACAAGCAAGGCTAGGAAAAATAGCACATTGTAGCTACAGGAAAGTAGTACTACTTGATATCAGCCACATAAACTAGTATTCACGTGAAGAACAGAACGAAGCAAACAGAGAAGCTTCCGCTCAGGAATAAATGATTTCACATGCAAAACAAGGCAAACTTGACCACAGGAAAAATGCTGGCAGCGCAGAACGTTAGAGAATAAACTTCATGAGAAGAACAGACAGCAATCATAGGGAAAATCTCAGAACAGAGCCTGGCGGCGCACGCAGGGAGAGAGAAACACAGGGAACAAAGAGGAATGACCCAAGGAATTGATTAAAAAGTGATTTCAGCAAAAGGGTAACCTAACCCTAGGGATTGGGGCCCTATTTATAGGCTGCCCAACACTAGGAATATTCCACCAGCCCCTTAGGGTTTTTTACTGACGCTGAAATAAAGGAAAAAACTAAACTGCCCTTAGCATTTTTTATAGACACGACTGACTGACTTTGGGCCTAGAGATACAAATGACTTATCTGGAAGCTAAGCATTCGTAGCGACTATGGCTTCTCTTTTGGACAGTCCGATACAAGATCAACGGTTGTCAGTTTTGTGCCAAAACTGACAAAGCCTCCACCGACTTTGCACCAGGTACCCGGATTGGGCCGGCCCGATTCCGCAGCTCTCTCAGCCCGGCAATCACTCACCGCCCGTGTACCTGAGTCAATCCTGGTCAACAGTCCAGTGGGTCTTCTGCTGCTCCTGGCCCATGTACCCGGATTGGGCCAGCCCGACTTCACAGCCTCCTCTGCCCGACAGTCGCTTGCTGCCCGTGTACCTGAGTCACACGCGGCCCATGAAACAGCAGATCTTCACTATTCTCAGTCCTCTTTGACTATCGTTGACAATTACTCATCACATCTGGAGCCATGAGGCCCACGCTATTCAGCATGGCTCCTCACCTTCCTGCAAAAAATTTCTTGGCCGAGGTGTTAAACATGTTCCACATTACCTTGCCGCAGTTTTCTTCGAATGCCATCGAAAGATTGGCCATCTTCGAATGGGCCCTTCGAGCTGAAGGATGCGAAGGGAGGTCTAAAATCTTCGCAACTACTCAAGAAGCATCATGCCAGCCGAAACAACAAGATGGGCCCGGAGACTCCAAGGTGCAGGTGGCCTTCGGGAGTGTCAACTTCTAGCTCCGAAAGGACCATTTGATGAATTTTCCAGCGAAGGCGATCAACGACTGGTGGTACTCCGATTGGATACTCCGGTGGTATTATGCTGAAGTCGGTGAAGACTCTGGCCTTGCGGGGCCCCTGCAAGAGATCTGGTATCGAAGGGAAGCAGAAGTGTCTCTGGACCCTAGCCTGCTTTCAATGCGGCTTGGGTTACTATCTTCGGTGGCCAAGTGCATGAGCATGCGGGACATGGCCGAAGAGTTTATTGCCCTTCAGATACCTCCTCTTAGGGCCGATTGGCCTATTGTATTTCAAAGTGCTTCGGAGGGAGAGCTTCGAAGCCTGGGTAAGCCTTCACTTCTTCTGCATTAACATTGATTAGAGAACAAATAATATTTTCAATAGATTGTTTCCTTTTTTCAGCAGCACCCTTGGCATTGGCTCCGGAGTAGACAGCCAGGGCTACATAATGGGTGCTCAGAGCCCCTACTGTAGTGGAGAAGCAACGAAGAGTGGAACTGGTTGGGAGCTGGGAACACTCTAACCGAGTGTGGAGTGCTCTCGGGATGGAGGCTCCTCCTCTTCCGGACTTCGACTTAGCGGGAGCAGTCTCTCGGAAGAGGAAAGCTATCGCTAGGACCTGCAAGAAGGCCACGAGGACTTCCGTGAAGAAAGGTGAGAAACCAAGGGTTGGTTTCGTAGTCTGTGATGAGTGAATGACAGATTTTATCCTCTGATTCGAAGGGGTCCCTCTGAAGGGGTTTGGAGGTTGTTTCACCGAAGGGTTCGGTGGGTTCTGCTTGCTGTGACTGTTGCAGCGGAGTGTGACTTTCAGAGGGGTCTGACAGTACACAACGACTCAGTTGTACCAGAGTGTTCGGTACTTTGGGCGGTATACCGGAGTGTGTGCCAGAGGTTGTTTACCCGGAGAGGTCTCCGGGGTACTAGATACACTTGTTTGTCTGTCTGTGGTGCGCAGGTGACTTCAGAGGCAACGGACGGTTCGCAGCAAGTGAACCTGGGTCAAGCGGGAGGCTTGATGCCAGGCGAGCGGGGAGCTCAGTCACGAAGGCTATGTGGGGTCGACATTGGTCCTCGGTTCAAGGTGCGCTAGGCGAAGGTAGAGAGTGCGCAGCGTGGCTCCGGCTGAAGGTACTCCGAGACGAAGTCCTCAGAGGCGAGGCACTTCGAAGGGTACTCCGAATGGAGTGACTTTGGATTATGGTGGATGAAGTCCTCAGTAACGAGGCAAGGCATTCGAAGTGTGCTCCGGAGGGAGGTACTCGAAGGTATAGTCGACGGAAGTCTTAGAAGTCAAGGTGCATGGAAGGCATAGTCCGGGTGAGATTCGTCGAGGAGTGTGCTCGGGGAGAGACACTGCGACGAAGTGCTTATGGAATGCTTCATGCGAAGGCCTTGGACGAAGGAGGGACTTCAAAGGGTGGTACTCCGAAGGTGGGGCTTCGGAGTGTGGTTGTCTTGTACTTCGTCCATGCATGTCTTCGGTACACGGGTTGACGGAGTTCGAGCTGGGAGTAGCTATGAAGCCGTGGTGGTCCACTCCGGAGGTGATGGCGCGAAGGCTCAAGGGCTTTGACGGCTTCGGCTCAAAACTGTCACTGTATTGGAGGCTGACTTCGGTGAAGCGAAGGCCATCAGGCTTAAGGCTTCTCACCGAAGCTACCGCATCCCTCACGTGCGAAGGGGGGCTTCAGAAGAATCCAAGACTGCAAAGGCTGACCGTGTTTGCTCTGCAAAAGCTTATGCTGTCTCCTCTGCGAAGCTGACAAAAGAAGCCTCCAAATAAAGTAGACTACCAACTGTACCCCCTTGTTCTGATGAGACAAAATCAGTGTAAACCCTAGGGGTAAAGTAGTCTATTCACAGGGCTGAATAGTGCCTATAAATAGTGGAGGCTAGCTAGGCAACAACAACACTTTGAGCAGTCATTTTTGAGCTCCTGTGCTAGCCGCCACACTCTCATGTATTCATCATGTGAGTTCATTTTGTGTTCCCTGTTCAAGCAATGAAACTTTGATTTTGTTTTCATTTACTGTTTGAACTTGTATGCCTACTTTGCACTGCATGCATTGATCTCTTTGTGCCTCACTTCTTCCTGTGTTGAGTTTATTGCACTGGAGTGTTTTTTGGAGAAGTGTGTGAGTGTTATGTGCGTGTGAAGTGTGTTTTTCAGTGTCTGTCCTTGGGTTAAATCGAAGCCCGTTTTCTTCCCTTGTCGAAGTCCTCTTCGCAGTGTGCTCAGCGTGCGTCTCGACCTTCGAAGTACGAAGCCTAGTACCAGTTGCTAGCGCTGAGTGTTTGGTCGAAGTCCTCAGAGGGAAGTCTGCTCTTGCAAAGGGTGAAGTGCGAAGTCTGCTCGAAGGCACCCAGTGTGGGGAGCCTGCACTGACTTAGCAGAGTTGAGTTTTTGGTGTTGTGGGTGGAGTGAAGTCTTCTTGACTTCGAACTTTTGCTCTTTGCGAAGCCTGGTTTCGGAGCTATGAAATACCTCCGAACCAGAACTTCGAAGGGTGTGTTCGAAGCCTATTCCGCAGAAGACAGAATTAAAACAGAAGGCTATTTTTAGTCTGAAATTTTAAAAGCTCCCATTCACTCCTCTCTGGTCACCGTTTCTGGTCCAACAATTGGTATCAGAGCAGGTTAATATCACCGGTTGACCTTAACCGGTTTTGTGATTTGTTGGCGACATGGATAGAGTTAGTAAAATACCTCTGTTCGATGGGACAGACTTTGCATACTAGAAGGTGCGCATGGAGGCTTACTTGCTAAGCCAAGGAAATGCAATTTGGGAGATTGTGGACTCACAATACTCCATCCCTGAAACTCGCACCTCTCAAAAAGAGAAGGATCAATATAATGCCAACTCCAAGGCTAGAAATATAATGTTCATTGGTTTGAGTCGGAGTGAGTTTGATAGGGTGCAGCACCTTAGGACAGCTAGGGAGATTTGGACTACACTCACTATTTTTCATGAGGGCTCTACACAGATTAAGGTCGTGCGCCAAAGCACATACAATCAACATTATCAACTGTTTGTGCAGGCACCTGGTGAATCTATAGATGCCATGTTTTCTCGCTTTGATGCGATAGTGAGTAACTTGCGGTCCAACGGGACGCTTGCTTACAATGATCATGACAGGGCTATCAAGCTTCTCTATGCTCTTGATCGTAGCATATGGGAAGTGAAGATATCCAGCATTGAGGAGTCCGCAGGTTATGACACATTGACCTGTGATGAGCTCTTCAGCAAGCTGAAGTCCATAGAGATTGCCAAGGCATCTCTTGCAGTGCATAGGAACTCTTTGCCATAGCCATTGGCACTAGTTTCTAGCACTAGCTGTGGCACCACTGCAGAACCAAGCACATCAGGCACTTGTGTTCTTGCAGATGGTTTTGCCTTGTCCTCCCTGGTCTCTGTCACTAAGGAGCTGGTGGATACTCTGGATGATGATGAGGTTGCTCTCATTGCCAGAAGGTTCCCCCGTTTTCACCATGAGAGACGGGATAAGAGGAGAAGTGGTTTTAGTGGTTGTTTTGAGTGTGGCGACACTTCTCACATCAAGGCCAATTGCCCTAAACTCAAGAAGAGAGATGAGAGTGAGCGCCCCAAATACCACATGAAGGAGAGGAAACCCTTTGTGAAGGGCAAGCACGACAAGGTGGCTAAGAGGGTAGCCAAAGCCGCTTCAAGAGCTTTTGTTGCTGCTCTCAGCGACATCGACACTTCCTCAACTGAGGAGTCGAGCTCTGATGAGGAGGAGGAGTCTCCAAGGAAGGAGGATAAGAAGGACAAGAAAGGACGAGATTTCACCGGCCTTTGCTTCTTTCCTACAGCGATCACAGCGGCGATGAGATTAACTCATTTGAGGTACCTCTATCCTATGACCAACTTTCAATTAAATTAGATGAACTAAATGAAGTAGTTCTTGGTCAGGTTAGATTACTTGTGCAATCCCCTAGAGATAGAAAAGACCTTAGACATAGGCTAGAATCTATTTCTACTGATTATGCCATGCTTAAGTCTAGGGTTAATGATGCTGAATGTGAATCTTGTATTGCTGTCATTGGTGAGCTTGCTCAGTTGCGTTCTGTGCATGCTCAAACTCTTTCTGAGCTTGAGACTACATAGAAGCAGCTTTTGATGGTTGATTCTAGTCCTCATGATATAATTGAATGCATGAACTGCCCTTTATTACGTGAGAGCATTTATTTACGTGATAAGCATGTTCAAGATTTAGAGGCTAGATTGGAGAGGGCGGGTAGTTCTAAGGATGTGCAACCTGTGTGTGACACTTGCATAACCCTTAAGGACTAGCTAAGCACTGTTAGAGAGCGAGCTGAACACCTCATGACTGAGAATGAGTACCTTCTTTCTGTGGTTAACAAATGCACTGAGGGAAAGGGTAAGATGGACTTGCTCTTGGCCAAGACCAAGATGTGTGCCGACAGGGCAGGGTCAGCTCTAGGATTGGGTTTTGAGAGGATTCCCTCAGACAATAAGAACAAGACTGTTTTTACCTCACCCACTACCTTAGAGAAAGAAAGAGCCCTATTAGACACACCATTAGCTAAAAGGCCTACCCAAACCCCAAAGAAAACCACTCCTCCTGCAAAGAAAATTCCTCCCAAGAAAACCACTCAGCAGAAGCCCAAGGAGCCTGTGAGGATTGCTCCTATGACCCATGAGAGTGCCCCTAGGAGAGTGTTTCATTGTTCCTATTATCAGCGGGTAGGTCATCTGGTTGGGTTCTATTTTCGTCGCATCAAGGATGAGCGACACTCTCAGGCAATGAGTTTCTAGGACATGCATTACCGATCTCGAGGTATGCATGAGTCTGAGTTTTACTCACGTCCTATTTTTGAGGCTCCTCGTACTTCTTGGAGAGGTGTTGCTCCTCAAGGTGTTCACCATATTCCATATGGTGGTAGACCCCGTGTGTGTAGCTTTGTACCTCGACAGGGTAGGAGACCTCGTCATGCATATGGGTCACAGCTTGTAGGTAGACCTCACACTTTGCATCATTCTAATTATACTGTGCCTACTACTCGTATCACTCAGTGCTGGATGCCTCGTCATGTTTTCAGAGCTGTGGGTGGAGCGAAGTCTTCTTGACTTTGAAATTTTGCTCTTTGCGAAGCCTGGTTTCAGAGCTGTAAAATACCTCCAAACCAGAACTTCGAAGGGTGTGTTCGAAGCCTGTTCCGTAGAAGACAGAATTAAAACAGAAGGTTGTTTTTAGTCTGAAATTTTAAAAGCTCCCATTCACCCCCCCCCTCTTGTCGTCGTTTCCGGTCCAACAAAGGAAAGAAGACAACCAAACTCCCTTCACCTCCTTCATCTCTGGCTTCACTTGATATTCAGAGCTCCTCTTCGGAGGAGTATGAAGAAATAGATTTGGATGTTCACATGGGAAGAGAACTTGAAGACTACCTGCTACATGACGATAAAGGTGAGTCTCAAGTCACGACCGAGGACCCCCTCGGGAGACTACAGAAGCGGCGGTGGCGACTCAACCTGAACCTGATAGAGTCGAGCTAGAGCTAGAGCCAGAGCTAGAAAATCCTGGTTCATAGGTGATCGGAGTAGTAGCGACGGAGGCCAGGGCTTTGATGTCTGGTACTCTGGCACAAACTTTGGGGGAGGAACTCGACGAGTACCTCAAGATGTACGAATTTCTGGGGGACCCCGAAATCCTTCCTCAGAATTTAGACGGAGGTATGTCTCCGGACTTTTTCCTCGAAATTCCTAAAATGACTACCCTGCATCAATAATATTACAATGAATAGTTAATGAATACCTTGCATTTTGCAGATGCTTCGAGGAGCAGCATGGCTCCAACCAATGATGGAGCTTCAGCTCCTCTCGGAGAGATGAGGCTCTGGTCGAGGTGATAGTTCTGACGACTGGAGTTGCTTCGGGTGAAGTGGCTCCTCCTGAAGGAGCGACTCTCGAACGAGGATCAACTCCGACTGAAGTAGGAGCTCCAACTTTTGTACCGGGGAGAGGTAAGAGCAAGACTTGTCTTGGGCCTCTCCCTTCTTTAGCAACAACACCTTCATCAAATGATCCTTCGGTAGGCGCTTCGGAAGAAGACCCCGCTGAAGATGATCAATGAGCCCTGTCCTGGCTCCCATTATTAGCTATGTTTTGGAGTAGCGGACAAGGCTCCAGGCTCTTTTGGAACCTTTGGCGGACAAGAGACAAGAGGTCGGGAGCTCTTAGCTAGTCTCTATTCTGAGCAAGGCCAGCAGACCGGAGCTCGACTTGGCCCTCGAAAGGGCTACCCTCCAGGTATGTAACAAACAACAAGAATATTTATTTAATGGAAATTACATCATACTTACTTTGCTTTTTTGCAGCAATTCATCCTTGCTAGAGCATCAGTGACTTCCAATGAGCTTGAAACCAATCTGCTCAAACGGAAGGTTACAACGCTTCAAAACATCCTCAAGGGCTTTGAAGATAAAACTCTGCAGTTGGAGGAAGAGCTCCTTGAGGAGCGGAGGGCTAAAGCCATAACGGAGGAAGCACTCTGGGCAGA
The DNA here is from genome assembly GCA_019279435.1 of Zizania palustris. Lineage (NCBI taxonomy): Eukaryota > Viridiplantae > Streptophyta > Magnoliopsida > Poales > Poaceae > Zizania > Zizania palustris. The sequence goes on along the minus strand of JAAALK010000079.1, from coordinate 33,855,623 downwards.
GTAGCAGACCTGCGCTAAACTCGCTTCTTCGAGGGAAGAAATTCATGCAGAGCACACGGTGGTAAGGGCCAAGATCGAGAAGCTTCGAGAAGCGGAGGTGGTTTCCAGCGCTGAACTAGTAGAGCTTCAATCTTCACTCAAACAAGCGCTGGTCCAGAAGAATTACCTGATGTCAAAGACGGCTGAGATCTCCTCCATTGCCTCTGAGCTGACGAAGGCTGAGGAGAGGTACCATGTGGTGGCTGATCAAGCTCTGGATAACCTCAGGGGTGTTCTAGAATATTTTGGCACGGTGTGCCCATCTTCTTCATCCGCAGCCGACGAACCTCTTGATCGGAAGCTCAAGATGATCCAGGTGGAGTCCAAAATGATGAATGGCTCCGGGACCCGCTATGGGGAGATCTCTAGGTAAGTAGCTGGGATCAGAGTCCTTCGACACCTCGAAGCCGTTGGGGTCTCTATTGCTCTGGTGAAGGGTTCGACGCCGGCAAGCTTCGCCGATGAAGGCTTGCTGCGACCATCATTGGATGTGGCTTCGGCTTGGGAAGCCTTTTGGGCGACCTAGAAAGCAAACAACGAAGTTGTGGCCAAGGCTTGGATCGACGAAGCCTGTCAGCTGAGGCTGGCTCAGACGAAGCCTCCGGCTCAAGCTCCGACAACTGCTCCGCCTATCGACCCGAATGTCTTGTAATGCCCTTTTATTTTAATGAATGAAAAGTTTATAAATGAAAAGTCTTCGCTTGAATGTTTGTTTTTAGGTTTTGCTTCATACTTTGGATCCTGAGCTCGAAGTATTAGAGCTTAATGAAGGGCTTCGCCATGTAACACCCCAAATTTCAAAAAAGGTAAAAATACATTTTATTTATATTTGTCTGAAAGGGTTATTTTTGGATTTCCCATAAAGCTAAAAATATCCAAATAAACTAAAACCTAGAGAAAATATCCAAACTAGAGCCTAAGAAAATTTCTATAAGATCCCAAGACCAAGACCTATTTTTGAGAATTTTTACAAATTTTTATCACCCTTGCAAGCAACCCAAATATTTTAAATAAATTTTAGCAATTATTTTTATTCAAAAATACATTTAAATAGTATCGGGCCCCTCTTCTCCCTTTCCCCCTCCATAGGCCGGCCCAGCCCGCTCAACCTTGCGCCCCTCTCTGCCATGTGGGCACCGCTCGTCAGTGAACCCGCCTCTCTCCGTGCGTGTGCCCGAAGTCTCGGTCCCACCCGTCAGGCCCGACCATTGCCGTGCCTGCGCCCGCAGCCACCCGCTGATAGTGGCCCCCATATGTCAGCTCCATCTTCCTCCTCACGCCACCTCCCCAAGGTTTCAGGTCGAAACCCTAGCCCACCCAATCTGCCGCCGTCGTGCTCCTTTCCCCGAATTAATCGACGCGTTGAAATCTCGTGGATCTCGTGATTGTTTCCCCCAATAACCTGACACACAATTGCCCGAGATCGCCAGAGTTTCATGCATGGAAAGCTTGGCATAAAATATGGAAACCCCCTCCTTGGCTTTCCTAGTTTTCGCCTACCATTTACGCTGCCATCGCCGTCTATTTAAACCCCGGCCACCACCGCGTTCACCCCTCGCATGCGCTTGAACCGAAACCGAACGAAACGCACAGACTCCATTTTTAAACACCACACCACCGCCCAGACTCCACCCACCACTCGCCATCACTGGAGCCCTCCTCCATCCTCGACGACTGCACCAGTGTGACCGCCGTGACCTCCCTAACCTCGGCCACCACTCCCTCGCCGACGAAAGCCACCGGAGCCCCGCCGCTGATAAGGACCCGAACGACTTCACCGCCCTCGATCGACACTGACCCCGCTCCGATGACCCCAAGCCTCACCAATGGTACCCTCTTGACTGCCGCACTTTACTGGTCCCATTTTAGTTTTCAGAACCGACCGCTGGCCATCGCCGTCGCCGCTAGCCCGTGACCATCATCGGAGAAGACGACCGGCATTGGTAAAGTACCCGTGCCATGTCGGATTCATCCGCGACCGCACGATCGTGATCCGACGGCCGGGATTAAACCGATAGCTTGGTTTAATCTGCCCCATCAGATCTTGTGAAGTGTTACGTTTTAATCTCGTGTGTCTGTTTCTATTTAAAACCCACTTTTAATCTGGGCCATCCATCGCGTACCGGTTCAATGTTTTAATCATGGCCATCCGCGTCCACTTAACGCACCCGCATTGCCCGCAGCCATCTGATCGTGATCCAACAACAATCCACGATCCGGCGCACGCGCACAGTGCGCAGGTTCACGGTGGGTTCGGTTCACCATGGACCGGCGACTGTTTTTGGTTTAATTTAAATTCTAGAAATTTTTTAAAACTTCAAAAATTCATATATTGCTCATTTAACCCCAAATTTGACCATTTCAATCTTAGAAAATTTATATTTTCATTTTGTTCATATTTATGCAATAAAACAGTAGGTTTATTCAGAACTTTTTATTATTTATTAATGGGATATTTAAAATACATTAAGATATAGTTATATTTATTTTTAGAAAAAATTATAACTCCTTCAAAAATTATTTTAGAAATTTAAATATTAATTTCAGAAGCATAATAACTTTATTTTCCTTAATTTAACCCAATCAAAACCTATATGCTTGTTGTGTGATTTTGAGTTGTTTAATTGAATGTTATGTTTATTTTATTCATATCGAGAAAACTACGATGCCATCGAAGAACTGGATTAGTACCCCGAGGTTCCACCGTCACCTTTCGCCGAGCAAGGCAAGTCACCAAACTAAATTTTGAGCATATTGAACCTAGTTTTCTTAAACTATCGCTAAAACACATAGGTTATACATGCATTAGTCAAATTGAAAGCCTTACATTATATTTATTTAGATCCCTGACCTTGAAGTGCAAACGCAAGCCATGCTATTGAACCTAAACTCCTTATCACCATGTTACTAGTACTATTAGATGGTGTCCAATATATTGACACGACCGCTATAGGGTAAAAATGAGTCGTAGAGATTTGGATTCTATTATATGATCCCCGTTATCCTCTCACCCCTGGAATTATGTTGGTATGGAGTTTTGGTTAAGTGTGTAAGCATGTTGGGTTCCAGGTGCAAGCTAGGGCATTGGTCGGTAGCACCCGGGGCACTATAAGGACCGGTCTGTGGGATCCATTGCAATACACTTCCGTACTAACCACAAGTCTAGTGGGTAAGTCCTAACTAAGGTATGGAGTGTTCCAACTCAAGGCACCACTTGGAGATGTGTCAAGAAGCACCTGTGGGTGGCTTGTACCGACGTGGCGCAAAAGGGGGTGCGACGTTAGCCCGGAGTGGCCGGGCGTGCCGGCGAAACCTAGAGCGGGTGTTATCGGATTGGAGCATTTCATGCTGAGGTTTTGGCATGAGTTCCCGTGGTATGGGTCATATCGTTACACTTTGGTGTGTGGGATGAGTGCGTGCCTTGTGGGTACAGTTTTACACCTCTGATCAGAGTCTAAATCTTTTCGAAAAGTCGAGCCCATGGTCAAGGGCGGGTTGCGTGACTACTCGCAGTTAGTTTACATTTATGAAGGTTGCATGATGACTTGGCATGTAAGGACTGTTGAGCGAGGAGGGAAAACATACTCCTCGAGTTAGATGATATTACATTGTTGATGTTTATTATTCTGCATAATTGAATTTGACTACACTAAATGGCAACTGAAAAACGTACTTTTCCGCACTTTAAGCCATTATCATTCCCTTGTTATTACCTTGCATTATTATTGCATTCTCGGTGGCTTGTTGAGTACTTTTGTACTCATACCCGTTGGACAAACACTTCAGAGACTGCGTACTATGAGGAGGATGGTCTAGAGTAGCGACCTAGTCAAGAAAACAATCCTAAAGAAGATGTTCGTCATGTAGTTTTATTTTCATAGTTTCTATTTAAAGTTTATGCTTATGTAATGATGTGGTCTACGAACCACGAATGATTGACCGTATGTACGTTGTCGCATGATGGACATCTTGTTATTATTGTTTTTCTATGGAAATTCAATAAAGTTCTGATTTCATTAAATCGGGGCGTCACAAGATGGTATGAGAGCCGACTTGACCGTAGGAAGCCAAACAGACCAACTTAAGACTTTGTTTTGTTAAAATCTATTTTATAAAAATCTATTTCATAATTTTTGTTCCTCTCCCTTACTCTTTTGAAATTGTTTTATTTGTAGATGCCTGTCCACCACGTCCACAACTTTTGTCGGCACCACGAGGGATTCATCCGGGAGCTCCGGATGATGGCGACCCTTCTTGGGTTCACCTTCGAGCCAGAGTTCCATGGAGTCTATATGGAGGAGTTCGCGGGTCCTTGTGACGTTTCCGTCATGATCCATGCGTTCGGTGACCACCTGCCTTTCTTCACGGCAGCACTCGGAGGTCCGACCTTCGACGTCGCGTGCCAACGCACCACCCTCTAGGACCTCATGGAGCTAAGGATGATCTACGACGATCGTCTTCAGGACTCATCGTTCCGGCTAGTACCGATGCGTACTCCCGGCGCCCACCGCAGCATCTAGATCGGATTCCTCTCCGACCATGATCCGGTCATGGCCCGACACACCCGTCTCCTCTAGGCCATGGACGACCTCCACACTGCGGCCGTGCTCGACGCTGAGGAGCACCACGAGGCGGTCAAGTTCCTTCATCATGAGATGAAGAGCTTGATCCAGCAGAATGGCGAGCTGCAGTGCCGGATCATCCAGCTGCAGAAGGTCATCATGGAGATGCTTCCCCTCGTCCCGAAGAGGAAGAAACCCATCCGAGAGCCAGCCCCTCATCCCAAGAGGATCACACCGCCACTAGCACCTGCCAAACCATCTAGCTCCAGTGCCGCTGCACCGTGCCCCGCCATCGTCGCCGACCCCATCATCGAGAACTTCATCGAGCCCACTGTCCCTCAGGATACTCGTGGTTCCGAGAGCATGGAGACTGCCTCGGGCATGGACACTGCATCATCGCCCTCTTAACGCAGATGCAGCACCAACAGACTCAGTTAGACCGTCTGCAGCAGCAGAATGTGGAGCCAACCCCTCATCAACCAGCCCCTGCTCTCGCGCCTCACCTCTCAGAGTTCTTGCGCATGAGGCCCCCATCTTCTCAAGCACGATGAACCCCATGGAGGCCGGCGATTAGGTCAGAACAATTGGAAAGAAGCTGGACCTTCTCCCGTGCTCGGACCAAGAGCAAGTGGTGTTCGCCACCCACCAGCTATAGTGACCTACTGCAGAGTTGTGGGACAACTACCGTGAGTCCCAGCCTGAGGATCATGAAGTGTCTTAGGCGGAGTTCGCCATTGCCTTCCATGCTGCCCATGTCCCCACCGGAGTCGTCGCCGTCAAGCAGTAGGAATTTCGGGACCTACAGCAAGGAAATCGGACCATCATGGAGTATCTCCATGAGTTCAACCGCCTGTCCCGCTACGCGCCAGAGGAAGTTCGGATAGATGCCGCCCTCCAAGCCAACTTCCTCCGGGGACTGAAGGATGAGCTCTCCATACAGCTCATCCCCACCGATTACGCCAACTTCCAACGGTTGGTGAACAACACCATTCTCAAGAGACCGAACAGAACAAGCTGGATCTCAAGAAGAGGAAGATGATTGCCTTCAAGCATCACCAGGGGAACATCGAGAGGCCTCGCTTCATTCCTCTGCCGCAAGAGCCCACCTACCATCCTCGACCCATTTACAAGCTGCCACACACTACCAGTGGCTCAAGTACCGGGAACCCTCGCCTCGATCCACCAGCTCCAGCTGCTCCACCAGCACCTGCCGCCAAAGCCCCAATGTTGAGGGACCGAAACGGCAAGCCGATCGTCTGCTTCAACTGCCGGAAGGAAGGGCACTACTCCCACCAGTGTCCTCATCCCAAGAAACCCTAAGGTGCTGCACCCAACCAGGCGGTTTGTGCCCGTGTCAACCACATCAACGCCGAAGAAGCTCAAGAGGCCCCCAAAGTCGTGCTCAGTATGTTCACAGTGAATTTCGTACCCGTAACAGTACTATTTGACTCTAGGGAAACACATTATTTCATATCAGAAGATTTTGTGAGAGTAATTGACTTAGAAGTACTCCCTCTGCCCGTCCCCTTGATGATCACCACCCCCGGCAAGAGGACCCTAGCTAATCTGTTCAGCCCAATGGTAAGGATAGAAATCCAAGGGGTGTTGTTTTGGGCCGAGCCAGTTCTTATAGAGTGCACATGACTCGACCTCATCCTAGGAATGGATTGGTTGATAAAGCACAAGGGAGTGATAGACTGCGCTAGTAAGTCTGTCACCATGACTAGTTCCGGAGGCGAAGCTATCACCTTTAAGATGACTACTTGTGGCCCTAACGGAGTATCGCTTCACTTGCTGGCCCTAGAAGAAGTGCCCGTGGTCCGAGAATACATGGACGTCTTCCCAGAAGATCTGCCAGGGATGCCTCCCAAGAGGGACATCGAATTCAGAATCGAGCTTCTCCCCAGGACCACCCCCATCTCCAAGCGCCCATATCGGATGGCCGCCAACGAGCTAGCCGAAGTAAAGAGCAATATTGAGGAGTTGGAATAGAAAGGGTACGTTCGACCGAGTACCTCACCTTGGGGTGCACCGGTCATCTTCTCCATGAAGAAAGACAAGACCAAGAGAATGTGTGTGGATTATAGAGCCTTGAATGATGTGACCATCAAGAACAAGTACCCGCTGCCTCGTATAGATGACCTATTTGACCAACTAAAGGGATCCTTAGTGTTATCCAAGATCGACCTTAGGTCAGGCTACCACCAGCTGAGAATTAGAGAAGAAGACATCCCCAAGACTGCCTTCACATCCCGCTACGGATTATATGAGTATATTGTGATGTCGTTCGGACTCATGAATGCCCCCGCCTTCTTCATGAACATGATGAACAATGTATTCATGGAGTTCTTGGATAAGTTCATTGTGGTGTTCATCGACGACATCCTCGTCTACTCCAAGACCAAGGAAGAGCATGAAGCCCACCTCCGTCTGACCCTAGGAAAGTTGAGGGAGCAGCAGTTGTATGCCAAGTACAGCAAGTGCGAGTTTTGGTCGTCCGAGGTAACGTTTATCGGCCATGTCATATTTGCCGAGGAATAGCGGTGGACCCTACCACCTTGGAAGCAGTGACCAATTGTTTATAGCCGACGAACGTGACCGAGATATGGAGTTTTCTGGGATTGGCCGGGTATTACCGTAGGTTCATCGAGAACTTTTCAAAGATAGCCAAGCCCATGACCAGATTGCTGCAGAAAGAGGTAAAGTTTGAATGGACTCCAGACCATGAAGAGTGTTTTCAGACCCTCAAGAAGAAGCTCGTATCAACCCCAATTCTAACCCTGCCCAACATACGAAAGGACTTCCACGTCTACTGTGATTCCTCTTGCCAAGGTTTGCGGTGTGTTTTGATGCAAGATGGGAAGGTGATATCCTATGCCTCTCATCAGCTGAGGTCGCATGAGTTAAATTACCCGACCCATGACCTAATATTGGCAGTCGTGGTTCATGCCTTGAAGATATGGAGGCACTATCTTGTGGGTGAGGAACATAGTGAGTTGTGTCACTAGTGTTCAAGGTAATGATGAGTGATTGACAAAGTGAATTCATGAGTTGTGTCTGGATATTCTGGATATGGTGTGTGTGTCTGTGTTTGTCTCATGTGTGTAGGCTTGAGTTACTCGTCAACTGTCAATGGCATGGGATCAGGGTTAGATGGGGAGTATAATGCCAGATGGTCGAGGGTGTCAGTCGAAGTCGAGAGTGGACTCTAATGTACGCATAGAGGTCGAACGAGACGTTGAGTTAAAGATTGATCAAGACGAAGCGTCGATCGAGTCAGCGAAAGGGAAGCCAGTTCAAGTGACAAGGCGGCTTGAGGGATCGAGAGCGGGAGAGACTTGCTGGTGGTTGTTGGGGGAAAATATCTCATCTTCGGAGTTATTGCCGAAGCAGCATAAAGGCAGTCAACCAATTCGAAGATCGTCCGAAGACTATCTTCGAAGATGCACAGAACCTCGTTCGAAGCCCGAAGACAGGCACTAGTTCGAAGTATGTCTTCGAACCAAAGCCCTTCAGGATCTTTTCTGCCAGCTAAGATGGAAGACTTATCTTCTATCCTATTAGATTAGTCTTTTACCATTTTAGCCCTATTAAGGAAACCGAATAGTTTCCTTAATGTCGGTTGTAATAGAGGGGTAAATAGGTCTTTTCCTTAATGTTTAGGCCTATAAATACCCCCCATTTCACCCTGTAATAGGGACCGATTACAAGTGATTCAATACACACTTTCGAACTATTCTAAGCTATTATCCTTTCGGAGGCTTAGAACAGTTTGCTTCGCAAACACTTCGTTTGTTAGTTTCTTTTCTACAGAAACCTGTTAGCGTAATCTTTTACGCCAACAGTTGGCGCCGTCCGTGGGGAACCTAGTCCAAAAAAACTTCGTTCTCTACCAACTTCTTACATCATGCCTCCTAAGCGGAGCGCACCTCGCAATCCCACTCGAAGGTCCTCTCGGATCACCGGAGAGATACCCTTCGACACAGTCGAAGTCGGAGGGTCTTCGACTATCCCTCCACCTCAAACTCCGCAAGGGGCTTCTATCCCTCGAGGATACGAAACCTCTCCACCAACCCCTTCCATACTCCGACCGCCCGGAGCCACTCCGCCACCCTCCATTCCGATTCGAACTGATCATACCAGTTCTCAAGACCCGGAAGGTCCTTCCGGAGGAGATGAAGATAGCCTTGGAGACATGGCCACTCAAATGGCCAATCTTCAAGCCGAGGTAGCGAGGTGGCGACAAGAGGCTGCGAACAGGCTTCGCTCTCAAGCCACCCCAGCTATCCCCGAAGTGCCCGAAGACGACGATCTTGATTATCCCGAAGCCCCGGAGAACGCCTCTTACGACGATGAATCTCCGTTGCATCCTGAGCTTCAGAAGGTTCGCTTCAATCCGAAGTTCAAAACTTCGAAGCTCTGCAAGTATGCTGGAGACGAAGATCCCAGTGAGTTTGCGCGTTCTTATGCCCTAGCGATTGAAGCTAGCGGCGGAGACAGAGAGACTATGGCGAAGTGCTTCCCATTAGCTCTTCAAGGAGTGGCGTTGAGATGGTTCTGGTCTTTAAAGCCAGGATCAATCATTTCCTGGTCACAGTTGAAGAGGAAGTTTATAAGTAACTTTCAGGGCACCTTCGTGCCCCCCATGTCAACAGGAAGCCTTTTCCAAGTGAAGCAGCTCCCCGGAGAAACATTGAGGCAGTACTTCAAGCGCTTCGCTCACACGAAGTCGCAAATTCGGGGGCTGTCCACATCCTCGGTGGTTGATGCGGCCCGGGAAGGCGTCAGTCATAAAGGCCTTCTGGATAAACTGCATCGGAAGAGCATCACCACAGTATCACAGCTGATGTCGTACTTCGAGGAGTACTCGAAGTCAGAAGAAGGTTGGCTTCGGAGGACTACTGCTACTTCGACAGTATTGACGGAAGTTAAAGCAGAATTGAAGACTCCGGCACAGCCGCAAGAACCAGTCTTCGAAGTGCAACATGATAGAAGAAGAGGGCAAAAGCACCCTCGCTCTGAAGTCTTAAACATTGCACCCCCACAGAAGTTTGCGCCAAGAGCTCCACAGTCTGGGGGGAACAAGTCCAGCGGCTGGAGGCCGCCAGGGAAAACGGCTGGCAAGGGACAGACCCTTTTTTGCTGTATTCATGGAGAGAATCGAAGCCATGCAACTGACACCTGCAAGGCTATTCTTACCCTTCGGGGAGAATACTTGGAAAGAACTTCGGGTCGAGGTAGTACCGACCGAAGTCCAGCAGCAGCAGTGCGCCCGGAGCCGGTCTAGGCTATGGCGCGGATAGAAAATTTTGATGCTGCAAGGCATCCTCCGGTGGCCAATGTTATGCCACCTCCGAAGCAAGAAGAAGGGCAAGATAGAGGAAAGAGAGTAGTTCTCCCTATCTCCGGAGGAGGTACCCTCGGAAGCATGTCCAAGAGACAGCGAAGAGAGTACGTTCGAGAAGTAGGCCATATTGGAACTTCGTCATCTGCAGCTGCAATGCCGGAGTGGTCTCATGTTCCTATATCTTTCTCTGCGGAGGATGCAGCTGGTATTAAGTTCCCGCATGCAGATCCATTGGTTATCACTGCTGATATTGCAGGGACTGAAGTCCGAAGGGTGCTAATTGACGGAGGTAGTTCAGCAGATATTATCTTTGTGCAAGCCTTCGATCAGTTATGCATTTCCCGAAAGCATCTTCTCCCAGCGGCTCGTCCTCTGCAAGGCTTCGCAGGACCTCCGCTTGATGCACTCGGCCAGATAGGCTTGGAAGTAACCTTCGGAGAAGGTTTGCTAGCACGAACTGAAGAAGTTATCTTTGATGTGGTAGATGCCCCGTATGCTTATAATGTCATCTTCGGACGGGGTATGTTGAATCAGTTCGGAGCTGTGGCGCATCACAACTACTTGTGCATGAAGATGCCCACACAAGCAGGAGTCCTGACAATCTTCGGAGATCAAGCCATGGCTCGGAGGGCAGAATATGGTCATGGTCCTCCTCTTGATCCGAGGCAAGTAAACAGTGTCCAAGATAATGGAGAAATTTTTTCAGCCTCCTCCGAAGCTTCGAGGAAGTCATTTCCAAGACCAAGTCCCGAAGGAGAGATTGCAACAAAAGTCATTGTCAAAGATGGTAAAGAATACACTTTTCAATTTGGTAAAGATTTACCTCCCGAAGTTGCAACTTCCTTGGAAAAGGTCGTAGAAGAAAATTTGGATGTCTTCGCCTGGTCTGACGAAGATATCACCGGAGTCGATCGGGATATTATTGAGCACAGTTTGCTTGTAAACCCGAAGGCCCGGCCTGTTCGACAAGGGCTCCGGAAGATGTCCGCAGAGAGAGCTGCTCTAGCTAAGGACGAAGTTGAAAAACTATTGAAGGCTGGGATTATCAGAGAAGTGGCCCATACAGAATGGTTAGCCAACCCAGTCTTCGTCACGAAGAAGTCCTCCGGAAAGTGGCGCATGTGCATTGATTTCACATCTTTGAATAAAGCGTGCCCACGTGACCCCTACCCCATGCCCCGAATTGATCAACTAGTTGACTCCACTGCAGGTTCGGAGTTACTAAGCTTCCTCGACGCGTATTCCGGTTATCATCAAATATGGTTGAAGCGCGAAGATGAAATCAAGACGAGCTTTGTAACTCCTTCGGGAGTCTTCTGCTATGTAAGAATGCCCTTCGGCCTAAGAAATGTCGGGGCTACTTTTTCAAGATTAGTTGCTAAGGCTCTAGGTCATCAACTAGGTCGCAATGTGGAGGCCTACATGGATGATATTGTAATAAAGAGTGCTTTAAAGCACCAACATAGCCTAGACTTAGCAGAAACATTCAATAGCCTTCGGGCATGTGGGATCCGTCTTAACCCCGAAAAATGTATATTCGGAGCTAAGGCTGGAAAGTTGTTAGGGTACTTAGTTTCAAGCAGGGGAATTGAAGCTAGCCCTACTCAAATAACTGCGCTGCAGAAGATGGCTCCTCCGGAGAATTTAAAGCAAGTGCAAAAGCTGACTGGACGTCTGGCCGCACTTAGCAGGTTTTTATCAAGGTCTGCGGAGAGGAGCTTGCCAATCTTTAAAGCTTTGAAAGGGTCCGAAGATTTTGCATGGACACCGGAGTGTCAGAAAGCTTCGAAGATATTAAAGATTATCTCAGCAATCTTGCTACACTTACGGTGCCTATTGCGGACGAAACCCTACTTCTGTATCTTGCAGCTACAGGCTCAGCTGTCAGCGCAGTCCTTGTCAGAGAAGCGGATATCAATGGGAAGTTGGTCCAAAATCCTGTCTATTTCGTATCTGAAGCATTGTCAGGAGCGAAGACAAGATACTCCGAACTTGAGAAGTTCGTTTATGCTCTGATAATGGCTTCGAGGAAGCTAAGACATTATTTTTTGGCTCACAATGTAATTGTACCAACTTCGTATCCTTTAGGAGATATGCTCCGAAGCAAAGATTCCACTGGAAGGATTGGAAAGTGGGCAGTAGAACTAGCACCCTTCGGCATATCTTTCCTGGCAAGGACAGCTATCAAATCTCAAGTCCTAGCAGACTTCGTAGCAGAGTGGACTCCACCTGCGAAGTTGACTCCGGAGAAATCAGATGACGGAGTTTGGACTATTTACTCCGATGGAGCTTTCCAAGCATCCGGAGCAGGCATTGGGGCAGTATTAATTTCACCGTCAGGACAAAGAGCAATGTACTCCGCAAGACTCAACTTTAAGTCTACCAATAATATAGCAGAGTACGAAGGAATTTTATTGGGACTCCGGAAAGCACGTGCTCTAGGGGCTACAAGGATAATTATAAAAATAGATTCTCAGATAGTAGCAGGGCACGTAGACAAAAGTTTTCAAGTCCGACATCCACAGCTTGCAAAGTACTTGGAAGAAATTCGCAAGATCGAAGCACATTTCAAGGGTATTTCCATTCGGAGTATACCAAGAGCTGAAAACGTTCAAGCGGACATTTTAGCGAAGGCTGCTGCCGGAGCTGTGGATGTGCCTGACGAAGCTTTCTATGAGGAGCTCAATGTACCTTCGGTGCCACAAGTTGCCTCTGCAGAGATTCTCTGCATTCCTAGTGCAGATTGGAAAGATTCGATCATAGAACTCTTGCAAGGAGGAACAAATTTGCCCGAAGAGCCCCAATTGTCAAGATTAAAGCTCAGAGCAAGAAACTATCAGTTAATCAACGGTATATTATACAAGGCCGGAGTATGTTCCCCTCTACTCCGATGTATATCTCAAGCCGAAGGCCAAGAAATACTTCGAGAAATTCACGAAGGCCTTTGTGGAAGTCATTTAGCCCCTAGAGCTCTGGCAGGAAAAACACTTCGCCAGGGGCTTTATTGGCCCACAATAACAGCTGATGCGGAGAGCTTGGTCCGCACTTGTCAAGGATGCCAGTGGATGGGTCGACGGAGTCATCGCCCACCAACAGCTCTTCAAGTCATTGCTCCGGTTTGGCCTATGGCCAGATGGGGTATGGATCTAATTGGTCCCTTTCCGTTAGCAAAGGGAAATCTGAAGTTCGCAGTGGTAGCCATTGAATATTTTTCTAAGTGGGTAGAAGCAGAGCCCTTAACAGCTATCACTTCGAATAATGTACAGAAATTCTTCTGGAAGAACATTATTTGCCGGTTCGGAGTGCCTAGATATCTCACAGTTGATAATGGAACACAGTTCGACGCAGAACCCTTCAGGAAGTTTTGCGAAGACCTAGGCATTCAGCTATGTTTTGCTGCAGTGAGACATCCTCAGTCGAATGGAGCAGTTGAGCGAGCCAATGGAAATATTTTATCAGGGCTAAATCGAAGAATAGTAGGATTATCAAAGGGACTGTGGACCGAAGAGCTTCCGAAGATTCTGTGGTCCATTCGGACTACGCAAACAAGGTCCACAGGTTTTACTCCGTTCAGACTACTATTCGGAGATGAAGCAATGACTCCAACGGAGCTCAAAGGAGGATCATTTCGCAGCACCGAACCAGACATCGAAGAAGAAAGACAAGCTTCGTTAGATTTATCAGAAGAAACAAGACTTCGAGCTGTAGCTAATTTATCAAAGTATCATCAGCAGACGAAGACTTGGTATGACCCGAAGGTTAAGCTCAGCGAGTTAAGGCCGGGTCATCTTGTTCTACGAAGCATTATAGCACCAGGGAAGTTAGGCAATAAATGGGAAGGTCCATATCTAATTGTCCGCTCAGGGCGCCCTGGTTCATTCAAATTAGCTAATTTAGAAGGTGAAGAGTTAGCACATACTTGGCATGCGGAGCACCTAAAGCGATACTTCGCATAAGGGCTCCTTGTAATTCGCTTGTAATCACCTCTAAATTAATAAAGCATGCACCCTGCTGTTTGCCTTCCCCTTGACACTCCTAGTTTCCCGAGCGGACGCGCTGGGACGGAAGTCGATCGAGAGGGAAGTGTCATCAAGCTGGGCTGTATTTCCGGACTTCGTACCCATAAAGTCGAAGCCTCCGGTGTGGTGGCTGAAATCCATCCGGAGCCCAAGCTGATACCTTGTAGGCATCCGTAAAAGAGCCAATACCACATTCTACGGAGTCCAAGCTTCGGCTGGTAGACTTCCGTAAAAAGAGCCGAAGGTGGCCAAAATCTGCGGAGTCCAAGCTGCAGCTTGCAGACATCCGTAAAAAGAGCCGAAGGTGGCCAAATTCTGCGAAGTCCAAGCTCCGGCTGGTAGACTTCTGCAAAAAAGAGCCGAAGGTGGCCAAATTCTGCGAAGTCCAAGCTCCGGCTGGTAGACTTCTGCAAAAAAGAGCCGAAGGTGGCCAAATTCTGCGAAGTCCAAGCTCCGGCTGGTAGACTTCTGCAAAAAAGAGCCGAAGGTGGCCAAATTCTGCGAAGTCCAAGCTCCGGCTGGTAGACTTCTGCAAAAACAGCCGAAGGTGGCTAAAGCAAAACAACATTTGAGCCATGAGCTTCGAATGTTTGTTCATATAAGTCCAAAGTGACAAATTTTTTAAGACACTAAAGTGTCCTGGAAGTTATCTCACACTACTACAAACTGTCACTGTAGTGGCGTTGGGCAAAACCACTGTAGTGGCGGGCCATTAGATGCCCGCCACTAGAGTTGCTGGTGCTGACGGCAGCACCAGCGCCCGCCACTATTGCTGGTAAAGTAGTGGCGGTCGGTGATGACGTCAGCCCGGACCGCCACTAATGTACCAATAGCAGTGGCGGGCGCTGGTGCTGCCCGCCGCTGCTAAGATGGCCGCCACTAAGTAATGATGACATCACTTGCGACCGCCACTACTATTCTAGCTATAAATGCGCAGCGTCTTCCTCCCCGAGCTCTACTGGAGTTCGCATTCAATTTTGTCCGTACAATGGCGACAAAAATCTAGATAAAGAGGGGGGAGGCTTTGTTTTCGTTTCTTTTGAAGGATTTCATTCTAGGAGGTAAATCCATTCCGAATCTCACATTTATTTTGTATTTAATCATGTATACAATGAGTTATTATCGTTTTTCTAATTTAGGGTTTGTGAATAGAAATTTTCAAATAATCTTCCATTTACGGCGTTACCTTCTCCCAAATGAACAAATATGACCCTCCTCACAATTATTCATCACTTGTATATTGATTTACGTCATTTTAATCTCCTTTTTAATTTGATTTATGATTATAGATCTAGAGTTATGTTGTTTGGAGAGAGAGAGAAACCAATATAGTTAATTTATTTAATAATTTTTTCTGCTTAATAAGTAGTTTTAATTAAAGCATTGAGGATTTTTAATTAATGTTGTTATGAGCGATAATAAATCAATATATTTTCAATTTGTAAATTAATAAAATTAACAATAATGATTTTATTAATATTTTTTCAAATAATATATGTTTTAGATGGAGCACAGGTCCTGGATGTACTCGTCCAATGACGGAGATGTGGTGGCATATTTTAACAGAGTAACTGAATTTACTGAAGCTGCCGCACAATATGCTTCCCGTCAGAGTGAAGAGGCAATATATTGTCCTTGTAAAGTTTGTAAAAACGAAGCGATGTATCCGTGTTCTGATCGTGAAACCATACGATTTCACTTGTTGAAAAATGGTTTCGTGAAGAACTATTATATATGGACGAAACACGGTGAGATGGGCCAAAATCCTCCTGAAGATTCTGATGTGCCGCAAGATGCTCATCAACATAGAAGAGGTTGTGATCATACATCCGACATAACACATGATGATGTTGATCAACATGATGATGATGACGCCTTTGATGTGGAGGAACTGATGCGAAATGTTGCGCCTGAGGTGTTGTTGTAGAGAACTACAACAAAAGGATACGATAACTTTGAAGCACTTGACAAAGCATCAAAAAACCTTCTTTACGAGGAACGCCACGGATGCGATAAGCAGTATACTGTGTTGTACACAATTCTTGAGCTTATGAAACTGAAGGCCAGCAATGGATGGTCTGACACCAGTTTTTCAGATCTTTTACAACTCCTAAAAAAGGTTTTGCCAAAACCCAATGGTTTACCATCTGATACGTACCAAGCAAAGAAGATGATTTGTCCGTTGACTTTGGGCGTTCAGAAGATTCATGCATGCCCGAACCACTGTATCCTATATCGAAAAGAGTATGGATTGTTAGAGAGATGTCCGCAGTGCAACGCGAGTCGATACAAACGTCCAAATGACTGTGCGGAGGACTACAATGACCACCAGAAGAAGAATAATAAGAGGTTGCAGAAGAGGAATAAAAATGTTATTGAAGACCATCCTGGAAAAAAGATGGAGAGGAAAGTTCCGGCCTTAGTAATGTGGTACCTACCGGTGATTGATCGCTTGAAACGTATGTTCTCTAATCCTAGAGATGCTGAACTATTAATCTGGCATTTCGCTGGGCGAAAGAAGGACGGAAAACTTCGGCACCCTGCGGATGCTAGGCAGTGGAAATCATTTGACTTGGCCCATCCAGATTTCTCGGACGATCCTAGAAATATCAGGATGGGACTTAGCACGGATGGAATGAATCCCTTCGGTGAGATGAGGAACCCACATAGTACGTGGCCAGTCTTTCTATGCTTGTTCAACATTCCATCATGGTTGTGCCATAAAAGAAAATACCTTATGCTCACTACTCTAATTTCTGGTCCAAAACAACCTGGCAATGACATTGATATCTTTCTAGAACCTTTGATGGAGGATATGAAACGTCTATGGGAACATGGTGTCTGTGTGTGGGATGAGCACAAGAAAGAGCACTTCAATCTAAGAGCCATAATCTTTTGCACCATAGCTGACAACCCAGGACGCATGTCCCTAACAGGACATGTTAAAGGAAAGACAGCATGTGTAGTGTGTGTGGACCAGACAGAATCTATGCATCTTCCATCATTCGTTAAGACGATATATATGCGACACCGCAGATTTTTACCAAAAAACCACAAATATCGAAGAAATAGGAACCATTTCGACGGTACAATCGAGCTTGGACAGCCTCCACGAAATCGAGATGGCAAATTTCTATTCGAATGGTAAAGAATATCAAAGTTGTTTTCGGAAAGAAGAGGAAGAAATCTGAAAAAATTTCAAAGGACGCTCCATTTAAAAAGCAGTCGATCTTCTTTAGATATTTGCCCTATTGGAAGGAGTTGGAGATTGGTCATGCTATCGATACAATGCACGTTGAGAAGAATGTCTTCGAAAGCACTATCGGTATTTTGTTAGACATACCGGGCAAATCAAAAGATGGACTCAAAGTACGAAGGGACCTTCAAACTCTCGGAATTAGACCCGAGCTTCACCCACAGGAAAGGGCCAATGGAAAATTTTTCCTTCCGGCTGCTAGCTATAACCTCACAATTGACGAGAAAAGATCAATCTGCAGGTGTCTACATGGAATTAGAGTTCCAACAGGATTCTCAACGAATATAAAGAATATTGTCTCCGTAGCAGATTTGAGGATGAGCGGCTACAACACTCATGATTGTCATGTTATGCTTGGGCTATTCCTCGCCATCGCAGTAAGAGGAGTCAAACATTCATTTCTGAAGATGGTGATAACACGCATGTGTCACTTCTTCAATGTCATATCAAAGAAGGTGATCGACACTGAAGAGTTAAATGAATTACGTAAACAAATGAGGGAGACTATGTGTCAGCTTGAGATGTGCTTTCCTCCTTCATATTTTGATATTATGGAGCACTATATGATACATATAGCAGACCAAATCTTTGTTCTCGGTCCAACGTACCTGCACAATATGTATGCGTACGAGCGTCTAATGGTTATCTTCAAGGGTTACGTACGAAATCGTGCTTATCCAGAGGGTTCCATGATAGAGGGCTACACGACTGAGGAAGTCATTGAGTGCTATGCAGATTACATAAGAGATGGAAGACCAATAGGAGTTCCCGTGTCGCGGCACCATGGAAGACTCACCGGTAAAGGAACTAAAGGCAGGAAAATCATACGAGACAATAGTTATCAAAGAATAAGAGAATCACATTACAGTGTAATGCATCAGTTGGCGATTATGAGACCATATGTTGAACAACACCTACAAGAGCTTCGTGAAAAGAATGAAGATCACGATGAACAATGGATTATGAAAGAACACAAAATTTATTTCACATCATGGCTGAGGGATCTAAACCTTTCGATCGGAGAAACCGACGAAGAGATGATGATAAATAAATTGTCTTACGGTCCATTGAGCATGGTTAAAACATGGCAAGCGTATGACATCAATGGTTTCACATTCTATACCAAAGCAAAGGATCAAAGGAGTCAGCGCCCAAAATAGTGGTGTCAGAGGAGAAGCAGAAGATAGCACTGGACAAAAGAATGCTTACTATGGATACATCGAAGAAATATGGGAACTTAACTACGGGAACTCTATAGAAATCCCTGTATTTAAGTGTCAGTGGGTGAGACATCCAGAAGGTGTGGAGGTGGATGATTACGGGTTTACGATAGTTGACCTTAATAAGGTGGCTTATAAAGATGACCTTGGATACTCGCTCAATCCGTGGCACAAGTATTTTACATACTTGATCCTAAGATGAGAAAAAATACATCGTTGCTCCAGGAAAACAAAGAATTGTTGGAGG